>PYXC01000629.1:2617500-2642500 GCA_015244755.2 Tenualosa ilisha
TTCCCCCCCTTCTCCTCCTCCTCCTCCCCCTCTCATCCAAGCCAGCCTGTCTTCTAAACCCTGTTCTTCTCTTAAAGTTTGTTCTATCTGCAGTCACCCACTGCCCCCATCTCCATCCTATCACTCCACACTCCTCTCACTTCCCCTCCCACCACAACCACTACCACCACCACCACAGTCTTCAACATGCACTGTCCCCCTTACTTGTCCTCTTCCTTCTTTCCCAAGCCTACCAATCCCCTATAGCTCATTCCATCTGCAATAACCTATTATAACCCACCACCCCCCCCCACACACACACACCCCACCCCTGCACACACACACACACACACACATCCACATACACTCCTGCACTGCACTCCAGTCCTCTCCCCACCTCCCCTCGCTCCTCTTCCTCCTTACTGTCCCCTCTCGGCTGCAAAAGACGGATAATGTCAGTGTCCACCTCACTGCTAATTACCCTGTCACAGGGGATCAGTGTCATTACTGGGCCTGACACAATGGCTCTGGGGCCCATTAGTGTCGACTTGTTCTATTTACACTCCGTTCTCATCTACCCCGGGGCCCACACCGACACCGCAGACCACACCGCAGATGACGACCAAAAACCCAAAAAAACCAAAACTCATTCAAGCTCATTCATGCCACTCTTTCATTACTTTCTTCTCGATCTGGATGTCTATTTCAGAAACCTTGTTTCGTTTTTTTTAAGAAAGCAATTCTGCTTTGTGACAGCACGTAAAGAGCTGTCTGGAATCGAATTCTTTTTTTGAACTATGTCTTTTTAAAATATATGTATTTGTTTCTCTGCACGTTTGGTGTCCTTCATTTTATGTAAGGCCTAAAGGACGGACCTGACCGCCTGCCTCAGAGGCAGTGGCATGCAGAGAAGAGTAACAGCTTCATTACCATGGCAGCCTGTAGCTTTCTATTCACACACACACACACACACACACAAGGATGTACCCCAGCCCAAACTAACCCCCTCCCCCCACCACCAGTCCAGTCAGTCTACCTCTGGTGACAACAGGCCCAGGGTATTACAGACAGAGAAATCTAGCCAGGCCTGAGTCCCGCTGGGAAGGCAACGAAAGCCTGTCACATCCGTGGAGCTCAGGGAACAGCTGTGATCATGCATAGCTTTGGCTTTCCTGGGCTTAAATATATGATGTGGGATACAGCCCCTGGGCCTCAGGGTGCCACATTCTGAGTCCGCCGCAATCAGTATCCACAGCGAGCCCATATAACCATAGGACTGATCCGAACTCGTAATTCAGGGATGCAGAGGCAGGAGGCCTTTCTTTTGAGGCTCTCTGAGGGACTCTTTCTCTCTCATTCTTTTCTTCTCTCTCATTCTCTTTGTGTCTCTGGGTGTATGTGCATAAGTGCTTCTGCCAGTATATGTGTTTATGTTTGAGAGACAGAAAGAGAGAGAGAGAGAGTGTGTAAGTGTATAGTGGGTGCGTGCTTGTGGGTGTCGACACTGGCTGGCAGATGGCGAGCATACAGATGTTAGCTTTGTGATGATTTCAGTACAAAGATAACAGCCAGTGACAGCTCTTAAGAGACTGCCAATGCACACCAACAGATCACAAGGCATCAATGAACATGGATTAAAACAGGTGTTCACTAGTCTTTTCAGTCAACAGGAGCAAGGGGGAAAAAATGCCCTTATGCTTATGCATGATACAGTGTCAGCAAACGAAAGGTGGTGAGATCAATCTAACCTCATCACAAGAAAATAGCTTGTGAAAGTTAGATGCATGAAATGAAAGTCCATTTTAAAGCAAAGCCATTTCAGCAGCAGCCCCAAGAGAGTCACAGGTGAATTAGTTACGTCTTCATCAGCGAAGCCTCAATTCAAACACAGTCTGTCGCTGTTGATGACGATGAAATGAATGTAGTCAGCCGTAAGATACAGATAATGCTGTGTAGAGTCACCCAATTGTGTTACTTTGGAAATGCAGTTTCAATGTGACATTGTCATTGACTGTCATAGCCATACAATCACACAACCTATGCATATTGCCTGCACTTACATATACACCAAAGCAATCAAAATGCTCACACCTGCACCACACACATACTCACACACACACACTCACACAAACACACATGACCTAAAGGTGAGAAGAGGTGAACTATAAATTCAAAAGTGGCCAGATTATTTAAAGAGTGGCCCAGCTTGCCTCAGCAGTTCCCAGATGCCCCCTCCCTCCCTCCCTCTCTCTCCACACCCAGGCTGGCCTGGCTGGCTAGCAGCAGTGCACAGGTTCAGTTCTCTGACCCTTCCTCCAGCTGAGACCGGGGGCCAAGTGGATCGTGGCTCACCACGAGGCCTGCTGGTCAACAGATGTGGCTCCACCAAGGTCCAGCTGCACGCAGTGTGAAAGACCCCCAACACCTCTGTCCATCTGCCAGAACCCACGGTCTGCGCCTGGGCATTAGACTGGTCATCACTGGACAAGAGCTACTGGAAGTGGAAGACATGGGAATGGAAAAGTGTGTATATATTGCATGTGTGTGTGTGTGTGTGTGTGTGTATGTCATGGAGTGCACATGGTCACAAAATTACATTACTGGACCAGAAGATTTGTCTGTGTTGAATACCAGATTAGCATTGACACAACACACAAAGACATTGGAAAGAGCTGTTGTGTGGACAAGCAGTATACAGTTTGTGAGGCACTTACTGTAAAACATGTTATTTTCTAATTTCAGCTGCCACTACATATTGTGCTCAAATCCCTTTGACCCTATGACCTTCATCTCCATTGATCAGATACAAATGCAAAATGGATACCTACAGTGTATATGGAGCCTTTAAATATGCTTTAAAAATGCATAAATACATCCCACAGACCTAGCTGAGAACAATATGTTTAGTGTCATGTCTGTGCAGAAAGTGCTCCTGATGAGACCTTATTTATTTCTTTAGCTGCCAGGAAGTCTGTATGCATAATCAGAAATGTTATTAGAGTCGGAGACCCCTCAGCTGTTCGTCCTGTTACCCATACTCGTAATAAGCCTCCCAATGCAAATGAAGTCCTGGTAATCTATTAGCGTCACTTCGATTTTATATCAGCACTCCAATTTAGCAGATCCTGACACATTCCTCCACACGTCTGCTCAGGGAGAGAGGGAGAAAGAGCGAGTGAGCAGGCGAAAGAGTGAGAGAAGGAGAAAGAGGGAAGGGGGAGGAGAGGAAGACATGGATAGTGCTGGGGAGTGAGAGGAAGAGAGAGAAAAAGAGAGAGAAAGAGAGAGAGAGAGACTGTCAGAGAATTTGAACGATGAACAGGGTAAAGAGAGGTCTGAACAGACAATCAGGAAGAGCTTGAGAGATAGCAAGTAACAGAGAGAGAGAAAGAGGGAGAGAGAGGATGGTGCTGCGACATGCCATCTGTCTCCTCGCCAGTTTATTACTCGGTTCCCTAATGAAAGCGCCTCAGCTCGGTCACTCCCGAGGCCTCGCTCACATTTGTGCTCTCACTCACATGTACGATGGAGACAGCACAACTTTTAACGTCGACTTTTACTCAGTTTTTCTCTCCTGCCGCAATTATAGCTGCAATTATTGTCATTCATACCTCTTTTTTTACTCTTTTCTATTTTGGCAGGAAAGAGAGAGGAGGGACAGGACCTTGATGTTAATTACCACGGTAGTCCCATCAAGGAGACTCGGTAATTTAAACAACACCTCCATCCCCCTGCCAGAGAGGCTCCAACAAAGGCAGGCAGACAGATCTGGAATGGTGGCATATGGTTGGAGAACCTGATTGGGGAATTTGCTTGCTTGTCTTGGCCTTAGAGTCAAAGACCCCATTAGTTGGAAAACAGATTCAGTAATCCAATGAGATTTGTCCAATCCATGCAAATGACTCCTAATTCCCCATTGTGTGTAGACCTATGTGAGGAAGTAGCAGACTTCAGTTTAATTGAAGTGAAATTGAAATATGAGATCATCTCATGAATATACATATGGCTTTCTCCCACAGCCGAAATCATGAAAAGGCAGTGAATGTAAATGTGTGTATGAGTGTGTATATGTTTGTGTAACAAATTCAATAACACGCCTTGATAACACCAAACACATGATGCCACTGAGGGCTGAATATACAAAGGCAGTGCAAATACTGAGTTGTTCTGTCCTTAGACAATGAATGCTGTGTTTTACCATATTGCATGGAACCTTCTAAATTTTAGTCAGGGGTCTCTCCAAAAGCTTAGTTTTCCTTCCACAATTTTGTCTGGCCAATCAACAAACAGAGGGCTCTGGCACACCCAATATTTTTAAGGTTCACAGAAAGTGTCTGCCCATGAGGAAGGATGGATAGGATTGAGGGATCCCAGAGTAACACAGCGTGAAAGTGTTTGGTATACCAGGCCACTACGCTTTCACCTCCTCGGGTAAACAGAGATCATCCCCACCCATTTTACTGCAATCTAGATTAATCCTGCTTAGAAAAAGCCTACAACTTTCACTAACATGTTGTTTTATAAAATGATGAAATACTTAATCAGTTGGTACTGTCACTTCTCCTCCTGTGTTCTTGCACTATACTCCCACTGTTTTGTCCCTCTTGTATCGGCACATTAGGAATAAAAATGGAAGTTGTTTGATAGCTTCTCTTTGGCAGGAAATTTGAATTGATTAACTTGCAGTTTCATTTCTAGATAGGAAGCCATATTTCAAGCTTGAAACAGACGCTAATTTCTCAGTACATCTTCCCTCAGAGCTTTCACAGAGTACATTTAAAGGGTTGTTTAAAAAAAAGAAAAAAACAATCACATAAAGCAATGCAAATGTTCCTAATCATAGATAAAGCTTTTCCCATGCCTGTATTAAAATAACTAAAAGATCTAATAGGCATCATTGATCATTGGAGTTTCAGACAATCTACCTGTGTTGAAAGGTCTGTTTCTACGTGCCATTTTGGCCACCCCATGTGTTTCCTTATTGTAAAAATATAATAAGGTACCCATAACCTCTACCAAAATGGGTATTCTTCTTGCAGCACTTTCAAGAGCAGACCCACTCATTCTGCAGCAGAAGCAGGGAAGCAGTCTGGCCAATTTCCCTTGTCTGTTAGCAAGGTCATGTTGCATTCTCTGACATTCGACTGCAGATGCAAAGTCTCATGGCCAGCTGGAGATTAAAAGCCCAGCAGTTCACTGCTCATGTCTGCACCCTTGCCTGGACATTCCTTAGAACCCACCCAATGATCCATTTGGATTTAGCTCTGCTCACCAGTCCCGGTCATGGATCCAGTGAAACCCCCTCCAGCTCCTCCAGGTTAAATTAACCCCTTTGCCCTGCCATTCTCCAACAACTATTCATTCCCACTGAGTGTCACGTTCCTCTGTGTGTCTGTGCCTCTGTGTGCGTGTGTGTGTGTGCGTGTCTGTGTGTGTGTGGCCCAGCTCCTGAACCTTGTCTTTTGTAATTACACATTACCGCGATGCACCAAAGGCAACAGGCTGACTTTGCACCACACATAGCAGGGTTAAAAAATAAAAACAATGAAAGAAAACTATAAGTGGAAAAAAGACAGCATTTCAATGTGAAAGAAAGATGAGAGAGAAGCCAGTATCTGATGGGACGGGGTTATCCATCACCTGTGCAGTGTGCACCACTCACTTCAAGTGGAATCACATAATGGTTGCTATTATTGCCAAAAGGCTCTTGAAGTAATGTTGTGCTCCATTGTGATCTTGGGACTTTCATGCACAGGCCAAAGAAGGCTTGTTATTATGACAATTTTACAATTTTATGACTCCACTGCACAAACATTTGGTTTATACAGTTAGGCAATTTCTGAGCGAAATTCTAACTCCACTGCAGAAGAAGGGAACCATTCTTAACTAATGAACTAGAAGCAGCAGAAGTATGAATATATATATATATATAACATTCCCAGTGCTGACCTTGAAATAACAGGAGTTACAGAAACTAAACCATTTATCACTTAAATCATTCATTGTGTCATACATTCTGTTTTGAAGTGTTGCTTTCTCTTATTCTCTAGACCATTTTGTTTATGTGTCTATTTTTGGACATGTTATTGAAATTCTGAGTAATGTGACTCTCTCGCAAAAGAGGGCAGCCCTTTGGCTTTTTGCGTTTACCGTCGACTTTCCCACAGATCGAAATTAATCTCCATTGTAAGGCCACTGTGATTTATGGATATGAGTGGAGCGTTGGTGGGAAAAGGTCTGTTTGTTTGTGCGTGTTCGCATCTTTTTTCTCCAAGCAAAGAGCTTTTGATTCCTTTCCATGACGGTCTCCCACAACACATAAATACTTAACAAGACCAAAACAAGTTATTGAGAATGCCTTTCAAGCAAACAAGAGAACATTGGCTAATGTTTAATTAATCAGCAGTGACAAAAGAAAATAACAGTCACTCAAAAAACAGGGAGTTGCATTCAGCTTTGCTGCATTCCCAATATCTCTCATTCTCTCTCTCTCTCTCTCTGTCTACGTCTATTTCCTTCTCTTTGTGCCCTCAGCCTCCACTGAGCCTCTCACTTGGTTGCCTGCAATTTCCGTCACATCACTGTCAACACCCTCGGATAAATACGGCGTGTATAAGCACAAAGGCAGGCATTGCCATGCAGACTATCGAGAGGATGGGTGAGCCTTTGGTCGTGTGAGGGAATGATCACTCATGATTTCCGTTCTTTCCCCGTTTCTGTTATTAAATAAGTGTGCTGTTAAACAAGTGTTCTTTACTCAGTTTCTTAGCATCTGTGTCTGTTTTCTAAAGACAAGATAATGATAGTGCTTGTTGCCTGGAGGACCTAGGCACTAGCTGTTTAGGTGTCTGCTGGACAGCAAGTGTGATCTGAGGGACATGAGGTGATTCAGGGCATTCTTTCATTTCAGAACCAATGCCACAGAGGCAGTAGCAATGTATGTAGCACAGAGGGCTTGGATTCAATAAGTTTTATGAGAGAAAAACAGACCCCATGATGGTTGGTGAGATCCGACCAATGCTTGAAGAAAAAAACTGCACTACTTTTTTTTACCCTTACTCTTTCAGTAAAACTACATGTGTGGACTAAGGTTTGTGTCCCGTATAGACCAATAAGTTTCTGAGCAAAGTTAATCATGCTAATAAGCATTGCACAGGCATAACGTGATTTGGTTGTACTTATCACTGAGAAGCTAATTGCTAATCTCACATAGGTATGTTTTATATTCAGGTATAGAGATTCTCCACTTTTCCACAATATTTTTGTATTCATGTTGCCATGCTTCACTGACCTTCAGAAACCTGCTCTGATGATGAGCAAGCACCATCTGTGCAAGTGAAGTTCAACACACCCACGTTACTTAAAAACAATACTTAGCTGCTTTCCACCCTGTGTGTTGACTGTTGTACACTATGGTGTACAAAACTCTGCACCAGAATCATACAGATCAGATAGTAAAAGAAAAAAATGAAACCTCAAACTATGGTGGACTAGGCTCCAGAACCATAGAAAAGAGACCAAGTAGTCATTTATCTAGCAAGTAAGGTTTGGACTTACCAACTGAGGACATCTCTGGTACAGAGGCCTGGTAGGGCCCATCAATGAACTGTGGTGGGTTGTCGTTGATGTCCTGCACCTTGATGATGAATTCGGACGGTGGCTCCAGCGGCTCATCTGTGTCTCTGTTGATGACCTGTGCAGTGAGCGTGTACTCTGCCTTTTCCTCACGGTCCAGCTTCTTCATAGCGTGGATGTCCCCCGTCAGGTCATTGATCGAAAAGATGGTGCCCGCACCCTCGCCTGACAACACGTACTTGACATTTTTGCCGCCAACATCAAAATCAGTGTGGAGCTACAAAAAGTGAGGGACAGAAAAAGAGAGGGAGAGAGAGGAATAAAAGAAAACAGAAGTGATAAGTTCACTTTTCACCCAATAACGTTTCAGCACAATCACAGATAAATGGCATCAGCAGCCAAGGAAAATCTAATCCATCACCAAGTAGAAAGCACAAAGGGGCCAGTAGCCTAGTCACAAGCACTGTAGCTCTCCCAAAAAACGTTGGTGTTTTACTCCCGACAGCCAAAATGTCCAATCTCGCAAACAAACCAGGTAAAGGGCGCGCAGGGGTCTCCCGCTTCCCGCATAATGTTTAGATTGTGCATCCCCGCCATCTGTCATTCACAACTTTATCTGTCAGACAGGGTGAACCCTCTTCTCCTCACACCTGCTTTTGCGCTCCGCGTCCACGCTCGTCTCTGGCTACCACCATCACGAGTGTCAAGAGGTTACACTGGCAGCGCAGTGAGAGTTATGCCCGTCAAGACAACGCAATTGGATTGCTTCTCTCTGAGAAATGGAACGAGAGTGTACGAGTGAGAAAAAAAAGGCTAGCAGCTTGACAGCAAAAGTAAAATGATATACACATTCAGGGAGTGGTAAAAGTAAGAGAATGAGAGAGAAAGAGAGAGAGAGAGAGAGAGAGAGAGAGCAAAGAAAAGAAGAGAGGTTTGCCTTTCATGAATACACCAAGTGCAAAGCCAAAATGGACAAATGGCATGTGGTGGGAAGTGAGAAGTAGGTCATCTCAGTGCTGTGGCTTATTGACAGAGCTTTGATTCCCAAGGACGGCCTGCTCACAAGGGCTGCCATACTCTCTAGCACGATGGGAAAAATGTGACACTTTCACTCCTATTGAGTATCACATCTCTAGGACACCAGGGGTGTCTAAGACAGCTACAGTATGCTTGGCCAAAAGTGCAAATAAAACAAATGACTAGATGGATCCTCAGACCAACAGATAGATAGATAGATAGATAGATAGATAGATAGATAGATAATTAATCATTAAATTCGTTAAAAAATGTGTTTCTGTGTGAGTGTGTGTGAAACCTATTGTTGTCCCTGATTTCAGTCCTAATGGCTGGCCCAGCAGGTTTGAACTCAACCCACACAGACTGTCACCTGTCACGGCCTCCCCTGATGCTGCAGTCTGGCACATGGCTCCTCTAAATGTGCTGTTGCCCCAAACAACGATAACCCTCTTGCCTGCTAGCTTTCCACCATGCTGCTGCTGTCACGGCGGGTGAAATACAAGCACTGTGAACAAAATTGGGGGTGGTGTTGAGGTGGGAGTGGGACTGGGGTTGGAGGTGTGGATAGGTGTGGGGTGGCTCTAAGCAGTGTTGAAAGGGTGGAATAATTAAAGTGGACTCATTACAGAGTCACATAGCAAACAGAGATTTGGCATTCTGAAGGGCATGAAATTCTCCAGACCAGCCATTTCTCTTGTGTGCTGAGACTAGTCTGTTTAATGTGGTACCTTGAAGCTAATCCACCTTTTAATTCCGCTCTGTGAATGCCCAGCACAAAAGAGTGGCGAATGGGCTGTGATGGAAACATAGGTGTGGATTGCAAAAAAAAAACAAAGTGCCAAGGTGAAAGACTTGAGGGACTTCACACCAAACGGAAAAGAGGAAATAGAACCATTTTTTTTTCATATCCTCTCTTGCCTTCATGCCATCTTAAATTAGGTACCAGATCCCAGAGGAAAGTGAATTGGAGGGTGTAACAGAGAGAGGTGAGGTGGGGTTTGCTGGGTGGGGGAAGTGCTTGGGGGCTATGAGGTATGTTGAGCGGTGGGAATGTGTGTGTGTGTGTGTGTGTGTGTGTGTGTTGGGGGCGTTGGGGGTTGCCCATAATGTAGAGCATTTGCAAATTTGCCAAGGGTGTACATCATGGCCAGCAACAGACACTATTAGGATTAGTGTGCAGTGTTTTCCCCTGGTCTGCCGCTGCGAGAGGACATCCTGTTCAGCAACTTCAATTCCATTTCCTGCCCTGCAAATTTGCACCAGCTAGTGCTCTCCTGGGAAGATGTACGAGAAAAGTTACAAGGCATGCAGATACAAAGAAATCCAGAAGCACAGACAAAGAAGAAGTTGGCCAAGAAAAAAAAAACAGAGGAAGAGAAAATAAGTGGAAGAAAAAAAAAACAGCTCTGTTTCAGTTGTTTTGTACGGATGCCATATGCATGGAGTGTCTCTGAGGTGTTGTTTATAGACACTGACAAAGCACATTCACTTAAATTGTCACACCTTGCACTTTTGTTCTCCTAATTGTGCCATCATTCCACATGAAAGATCTACCTCATTAACACAACCGCTTCACGACTTTCACCATTTCGCAAAACCCCTTAAATGAGCCCAAATTAATGGCACTTTTGTGTATGTTTGTGTCAAAATGTGCGTGTGTGTCAAAATGTCTGTGTGTGTGGTGTGTGTGTGTGTGTGTGTGTGGTGTGTGTGTTTGTATGTGTGTGTGTACGTGTGTGTGTGAGTGTGTGAGTGTAGTTGTGTGTCACTGCCATATGTTTGCAACTGTTGTGTGTGTATGTGTGCGTGTGTGTGTGTGTGTGAGATGAGGACCAAGGTGTGAGGCTGAGTGGATGAGAGTGAGAGAGAGAGAGAAATATAATCATTTGTTTCCCCTTTCGTCTCATACTGAAATTCTTAAATCTATAAGAGAGAACACAGCTCTAATTAAAAACACACGACACATTGCAGCATTAGGCCACTCATTACACATACTCAAGATAATTAAAACATTGCAGCGTTACTACCACACTTCTGACAAATTCATTGCATCTGAGCCTGGCTAACATACACACACACACACACACACACACACATGCACGCATACACACAACAGCCTTGTTGGGATTTTCCCCCTCATTCTCGCTCTGTCTAGCCCTCTTTCTCGTCATGATTGTGCAAACGATTGACGAGTGGAGAGACTTCGAAGGGGGAGAAGGGTTGAACGGACTGTCTGTCATTATGCCAGTTGCCTGGGAAACCCAGTCCGAATGAGCAGCTCGTGACATCAGCTGCTATCGTATCCTTGTACCACTTTTCTTTATTTATAGTGCCTCCAATCTCACAGCAGTGATGATCAGGGACCATTATCATCTCGAAATGTGTGAGAAGAAAAAAGAAAGGGTAGAAAAGAAAGAAAAAGGGGAAAGAAGAGGACAGGAAACAGCATTGGTAAAGAAATGGCAGACCACTCTCCCTCTGAGACACAGAGAGAGAGAGAGAGAGAGAAAGAGAGATACAGAGAGAGGGATTTTGCAAATGAACGTGATGGTCTACTGTTCACTGTGCTTTGGCAACACAGCCTTTCAATAGTCACGCTAATAAAGCAACCTTGAATTTGAATTTGAATTTGATCAATTTAAAGGAGACATAGAATGGAGAACCATTTTTGCCTTGCCTTTGATGAATTATGAGCGGTGCATGGCCAAAGAGCCATCATGAACATGAGCAAGTTGAACATGAACATATTGTGCCCTCCTTTGTGTGAAAATCTTGAACTTAGAAATAGCCACTAAAACATGGGTGAATGAGAGCAACGGTTTACGGAATACATGGTTTTAATTGGGCTTGTAAAATTGCACTTGAGCTTACTTTTGATGTATTAAAGTTGACTATATTCTATTTTAACATCAAAGACACAGTACAATACACCATTCATTCATTCTGTGTCCCCTTTAAACATGAAGCATATCATTTTCATTTGTTTTACTTTGACTGAATGGTGTAAGATTTCATATGTTAATAATATACAGGTCTGTGTTGTTTTGTGTATAAACAGATCTGTTTATTTGGGATGGACGAGACAGAATGATTGACACCATAATGATCCTGTCTAAGATCTGCTTTCAGGCACCTTTCTCTGGATTCTTCTTTAGAAAAAAAAAATGCTTTTTTGAACTCTCTCTTTCACACACACACACACACACTCACACACACACACACACACACACGTACATGCACACGTACATGCACAAGCACACGCACACACACACACGCACACACACAAATACACACACAAAATCAGAACTGTAACTATATAGTAAGTAAGAATCCTATTAGCAAATGAAAATAGAATTCTCACACCAAATCAAGCTGACTGCGTCCATGCATGACGGCAGGGTGCCTGCAGCTCCAGCTCAATCTGTGAAAGCAAACAAGGCTCCCAGAGGCCTGTGTGAGCAGCTCCAGTAAGCACAGCAGGAGTGTCAAAGTGACCGCAGCCGAGGTGACTGGCCACTCAGGCCAGATGGACGCCAGTCACTGCTCAACCATGGATGATGCATACACACGATACACAATACCTACATCTTGACTCACACACACAACAGTCACACATACACACACACCCACAAAAACACACACCGTACCATGTCACCTTGAACTCAGGGTCTGCACTAAAGATTGAGGACAGAAGGAGAAAGAGAGGAAGAGAAACAGAGAGGTTGGGGGAGAAAGCCAAATAGTGAGAGAGAGAGAGGAAGGGGGAGAGAGAGAGAGAGAGAGAGAGAGAGAGGGAGAGAGAGAGACATAGAGAGAGAGTCCATTTCTGGAGCACTCTCTAATAAGCTGCCCACATTCCAAAGAGTGCTATTCACCACAAGGGAGCATCCAATCTACAAGAAGAAGCACTTAACCAGGCTGCGCCGCTTCATTAGCACAGCGCTAAATCTAGCCCGGCCCTAAATCTGCTCGCGCACACACCAGGATTATGGGAGGCCCTACTTCATGAATCTCACCATGAGAGAGGGAGAGAAATGGAGAAAGAGAGAGAGGGAGAAAGAGAGAGACAGAGAGAGGGAGGAGAAAGAGACAGAGAGAGAGAAAGAGAGAGACAGAGAGAGGGAGGAGAAAGAGACAGAGAGAGAGAAAGAGAGGCAGTGAGACGAGGAGAGGTGGACGGTTGGCTGTGTGCTCTTGCCGGCATCGCTCCCACTCTCTCTCTCCCTCTCCCTATCTATCTCTTTCTCCCTCTCTCTCTCTCTCTCTCTCTCCGCTGTGAGGCAAAGGTGCTTTCATTGTCAGCTCTGTAGAAAATATGTCAGCGTGCCAGTGGTGGAGACGAGGGTTTATGGCAGCCCCAGGAACAATCAGCCCAGCCCTAATGAGCACCTCTTCTCCTCCACTCCTCCACTCCCAACTATCTCACTCCATCCTCCCGTTTTTGCCCCCCTCTTCCTCTCCCTTTCCATCTTCCTAAAGCATGGGTGGTGAGCCCTACATGGCAAATTAATGATTTTGCTCCTTGTCAGGGCAAGTGGTGGAAAGGATATCTACTGCCCCCCCCCCACACACACACATACTTCTCTCTCTTTCTTTGTCTCGTCTTTTTTTTTTCTTTACTTTTTCTCTCTATCCTTTGGAGTGTGTCTGCATGTGTGTGTGTGTGTGTGTGTGTATGCGCGCGCGCGCGCGTGTGTGTGTGTGTGCGTGCATTTCTGAGAGAGTCCTTGTCACCCAACAGTCCTGCGTGTCACTTGGCTTCAAACATGTCAGTGTGGTTCCCCATCACAGGCCTATCTCAAGGCTCAATTAGGCAAGGCTTAAAAGTCCGCCATTCCTCTCACAGAGAAAGAAAGAGGGGGAGAAGAGAGAGAAGTGGAAAGAGTGGCAAAAGAGGAAAAAAAAGAAAGAGGGATAGAGAGAGAGAGAGAAAGAAAAGAAGAAATAAAAAAAAGGGGGGTGCTGGAAATGGAAATGAGCTTTAGAGGGAGAAAGCAAGACAAGGAGAGAGAGGTTGTGAGAGAAGGAGAGAGAGATTGGGTCTAACCGCTTGCCTTCTTAGCTCTTGTTCTTCCTCTAATGCATGCAGATTTATGTAAGACGACTGCTCTCAACGTATAACAATGCTTGCCGCAATGCTTCCTGTTCCTTCCAGTGTCATCTAAGCCTCCTAAACAAAAGAGATTCTAATTTAGCTGTTTTCCACGAGTCCTCCATGCAACATCACCTTGGTGCCAGTGGGCTCACAGAAACACCTGACACCTCACGCATTACCATGTACACGGCCCTTCTTCGGGAAGGACACAGCGGACTGTGCCTCCATCATATGCAAGGCACTTCACGCGTACATGACACACTTACAGGAGCATGCCTCTCGCCTGCGTGCTTACAGAGAGAAGTGGTTTATTTACAAATACATGACTGTACAGTGTGGAATATGAGGAAATTAAGCAGGACACGTCACACAGCACACCAACAAAGTGGCTGCAGCATGTTCTGTCCGCTGACCCCAATGAAGTCAATCACTGCGTGTTCTGAGTCGAACGCCTTCCCGCTGTGTTCCCTCTAGCCAATGTTAATATCTATTTTCCGTATGGTTGTGTGGCAATAGTTAACTGCACCTGCATAAATAATAAATGAATAACGAGACACTGAATATTGCAATAATGTTTTGCATGTAAGAGCCAGATGGAACATTGCATGATACATGATACACTGGGCTATTCTGGGAATCAATTTCCCCTCCAGCTCAGCCAATGAGCTCGCTTCGTTAGATGAGTCGCACCGGTCCTCCAATAGGCCTCCACGCAGTATTCAGGAATAGTGTGGAAACATGTCATCCACCTCTGGCACTGTTTATACCTGTGCAGTACAGTCTTTGCTGATTATAAGTTCTCTGCTCGGATGTGTTTTCAACTCTGTCTCTAACATTATTTCTCTCTCTCTCTCTCTCTCTTCTCTCTCTTTCTGTCTCTCTCTCTCTCTCATCCACTAATATGAACCTCCCATTCTCTCGATTACTGTCAAATCGATTAATTACAACCAGAGGTTAATTACAGTGAGTCACTGATGCAGTGCATGTGTGGGTCTTTGTGTGTGTGAGAGAGTGAGGGAGACAGAGATAACGAAAAAGAGAGTGTGTGATGTTTGGGTGCATGCACGTGTGTATGTGTGTGTATGTGTCTGTGTGTGTGTGTGTGTGTGTGTGTGTGTCCGTGTGTGTGTGTGTGTGTGTGTGTGTATATGTCTGGATTTTTGTAAGTCACATCTGTTGTGTCTATCTCCTGGGAGGAGAAGGTGTTAACCCATGCTACAGCCACACCCTGGTCTTACAATAGCAGACGAGGAATCTCCTTGTCAGATCAGATGGCCCACATTTGCCACCCTCACACCCCGCACAGACAGAGTGTGAGGGGGGCCAAAACCTCGGCACGCCAGCCTGGCAAGACAGGAAGCGGGCCTTCTGAAACAACCCGAGTGTCGGTGCAGATGGTCCCTCACGGTTTCCCCAAGCTAAACACTCTGACTTAACCTCATCTGGAGGCCTGCTACAGAAAATTAGCTCTACCTTCACTGACATGCTTTCAATATGGTGCTAGGGAACAAAAAAGCAGCAAAACAACACCAGCAACTAATTCATTACATCGCAGGCTTCTTTGTCTTTGTGTGTTTGCTCTGAACATCGCAACTGACCTAATCGAATCAAAATTAGATTGATTTTCATACGGTGCAGATGGAACCTGTAGCACGTCTAATTTGATACAGTATTTTGTTAGGAGAGAGTGTTATCTTAGCACAGATGGCGCCGCCTGGGTTTCTAATTCATATTTCAGTGAGGTTTGGTTTTTAATTTATTTACCAAGCAACTGAATGACTGGAGAGAGAATGGAATAGATGCCATCTCTCTCTCTCTCTCTCTCTCTCTTTCTCTCGCCCATCACTGTCAGAAGGCCCGAAGTATCATCCTAACAGCCAACGATGCCACAAGCTTCACACTAGTATTCAGCACGCGTGTGGTCACAGACTACTTGGCTGTTACTCTCAACTTTTGGTGCATAAATCCTCTCTCTGGACCCATGGGACGGCTGGGATTGGTGAAGTTTGTTTGAGCCAGAAAACGTATCCTTGCAAAAATTCACTCTGTGAAATGCACCGCACAGATCTTGGGGAGAATTAAAAGAGATCATCTGAAACTCGACGGCAAATGAGAATCGGCTCAGATCTTATGCGACAGCATAATGCAGAACAATGTTCTTTCATCTGTAGATTCAACAATCTTTCTATTTTTTCTTTTTTTACAAAAAAGACAAAAGAAATTCAAAGCCAGCATATTGTGTCTGAGCTTGTTGTTTCCACGAGTCAAAACTCTTTTTCTGACATCCCGTCACGTACAACTCCTGACAAAATAACTCCTCTTCCGCCATTTGGGGACCCATTATGTGGTGTATGCACTGGAAAGTAATTTGCCCACCCAAGACTCAAATACACACACACACACACACACACAACACACACACACACACATATACACACACACACAAGACCCAAATTTATTTAGCAATTTTTGTTTGTTTACATCTTTACATTTTGCATTTTGCATTCCACTATAGCCAGCAGGTCTCTGAGCTGTCATTAGCCATGCAAATAAGCACTCCATCTTGCTTTGGAATGAAGAGCAGGAATGCGCCACTGTGGCAGACATAATTATGATCTGTGTCAGCGGCCCATACAAGATGATGTGGGGGAAATGGTTGGCCTGTGGGAGTGGGGAAGTGTGTGTGTGTGTGTGTGTGTGTGTGTGTTTGTGTGTGTGTGAGTGTGTGAGGTTGTCGCGAGCAAAATTGCGGCAGGATTCCCTCTCTTCCGGTGCGGAGTAAGGACTGTCTTTTAGAATGTTCCTCCTGTCCAGAGCTGATGTGGCAACAAGCAGTTCCACTATGTCTCACACTCAATCTCTCTCTCTCTCTCTCTGTCTCTCTCTCTCTCTTTCTCCCTACCTCTCTCTCTGACTCTCTGTATGTTTGCATACAGTATGTCTGTGTGGGAGGCTATGTGTGCACAAGTAGCACAGAGTAGCCGGAATATTATGCTGCCTCAGTACAAGGTCGAGCAGGTAGCTCCTGTTCCACACTTCAACTCATCTCAGTGGCACTTTCCCCCACCCGAAGACCAGCATGAATTTGAGGCTTTCCCCACTCACTAAAGAAACACATGCACACATAATAAACAGGTACAAAGATTACACCATGTCTTTGTCAGGCAAACTCTTCCTTTTAAAGAGTCAAGCAAAGCTTTCTCCTCTCTCCCCTTTCCCCATTGTTTTAACTGTGAGAGAGCTCATTGTGTCTTCTCTCTTTGTTTGTTTGACAGTGGCTCACTACTTATGTTTCTGCAGTGCAAAAAAAAAAAAAAAATGAAAAGCCATCTGCATTGCTCAATTCCTTTGTAGGTCTCTGAAAGTTTAGCCAAGAAAAGTAAGAAAACAGGCTGAGTCTTTAGGGTATTGTAGAAGCAAGCTTAAGAGGCATTGAATTAGTCCATTTTTACCTGGGAAGAAAGCCCTCCTGGATGAATTTAACATTTAGACATGTAAAAGAGGGATATAAATTTAGGTCTCTCTCTCTTTCTCTCGCTCTCTCTCTCTCCCTTTTTCACTGTGTACGGTGTTTCTCCCTCCTCTCTCCCTGGCGTTGCCCATCAGTAATGCCAACAAAGATTTCACCACAGTCTGCAAGCGCATCAGACAGGCTCAGACGTGCCCCCCCCACCTGCGATTTACATTGGCGCTGTGGCACAATGGGATTTTCGCGTGCCGGAGCAAGGCGAGGGCTGCTCTTGGGGCTCTGCGGCGGAGCGTCCCCCCCACAAAGCAGGCCGAGGATTAGAGAGCCCATGCTAGCCTGACTGGTGGGCTAGTGCTGTTTTAAGAAGCGCAAGGGCTAACTCATATCCCCTTCACACTGCAGTGCCTCCATTACTATTCAGGCCTCTCTCTTTTAAGCTGTGTGCCATTTTATTGCAGCAGTGCAAGCACCACTGGTGGTGGTGGTGGAGGCATTTGAGTTCACAGAAAGGCCCACATTAGGTTGCTGATTGTTTTGTGTGTGTGTGTGTATGTGTGTGTCTGTGTGTGTGTGTGTGTGTGTGTGTGTGTGTGTGTGTGTGTGAGAGAGAGAGAGAGAGAGAGCGAGAGAGAGAGAACTTTTGTGTCTTTTGTGTGTGTATGTGTGTGTGTGTGCGTGCATGTTTGTTTGTGGGTTGTTTTCTGCATATGTGTGTGTGTGTGTGTGTGTGTTGCGGAGTGTGCTGCATTGCAGTGAGCGTCTGTCGCCTGCTCAGCTGCCTCTCACATGGGACAGCCGGGCTAGCAGTGGGGAGGCTCTGTATGCGGCGAGGGCCCTCCGCAAAGATCGGAGGTCAGATTGGAGGGGACGTGCACGAGCGGATTGAGGAGCACCAGGGGGGAGGTGGGGCTGGAGAGTGGGTGGGTAAAGGGGTCGTCCCAGTCCATGTGCACTGCCCCACACTGCCCCACACTCTCTCCCATCATTCGCCAGGACCGGGAGATGGATGCGTCCTGTCACACCCACCCGGACTATGTCCCCTCCGCCAGATGCAGAGGGGTCGAGGGGGAAAGCACCCAAACACTCATCAATCTCCACACTGTCCAACGCCTCTGTGGTTCTTTGAACCAAGCCTCCAATATCCATTTAGTTACCCCTGGGTAAGACAAGAAAAAGAGAGAGAGAAAGAAAGAGTGAGAGAAAGAGAGAGTGTGAGAGAGAGAGAGAAAGAAAGAGAGAGAACTGCGGGCGTCCACAGAAAATGGGCATCTCAAACTCTGTTGACCTGCAGTACCTGTATGTGGAAGTAAGAACATGGGGAGGGAAGGTAATGACCAGGAGAACACAGAGGCCATGTGCTTGAGGAATGAGCTCTGCCCACACGTGGAGCTCTAGCGCTCTGGACACACACTACACTCAGCCACAACCTGCAGGAGATAAACCTGAAGCATCTCACTTCTACAAGCACACACACACACACGCACACACACACACACACACACAGAATCATAAATCACTCCTGTGTGTCATTAGACACATGATTAGCAGTAATGACAGCACCATTAACTAGCCTTAAATAGACAGAATGTTGAAAAGACTGATGTCTTTCCCATGTCCAGATGCACTGTTTGAAGGACAAAACCAAATTGTCAGTCGAATGCAGTTTAAGGCTTGTTTTTATTTTAATTCTTCTGTCAGTACAAGATGCACCACACGCAACTGCAAACACTGCCTGAGAATAGACAGCATTTTCTCGTCTAATTTGCTGTTCTCAGCACCCCCCCCCCTCCCACACACACACACAAACACACTTCTTCTTTGTCTCCATCTTCCTCTTGGGTTCTTAGAGGGCTGAGAATGATGTGTGCGCCATGTGAGCGGCAGGGAAAGATGGAAGGAGCGTTGCTCAGTTTCATGTCGCTCACTCACTCGCTCGCTGGCTCGCTGCAAGAGCAATCACAGACTGTGCATGTCTCCCACCCAACAGCAGATTTAATTGCATTGCATCTGAAGAACTTGGGCAAATTCCCTTGCTGCCTTCATGCCACTTTCCCCTTTGAAGCGGCCCTGTTTGACACCACACATCTGGGGCTACTCCACCACCATTAAAAACAGTGGACAAAACTCCACCAACTCCCAGCCCTGCTATCATCAGTATCCCCTGATGAAGAAAAAATCAGATGTCCCAATGCAAGAGGGATCAGTGCAAGCCGATTTCAGCCTCTGGATCATTTCTCCATTTTGTTTTTGTGTGGGATTTTAGCAAGTGTACTCAGCTTTTCTAGACATGCAATATATGCACATACTGTAGGTTGTTGTTGATGCAGACATTGGGCTACATGAGGTCTATGTGTTCTCTTTGGGCCTGAGGCCATGGATGGAGACTATCAAATGCCTGAAGCTTTCAGTTTCTTTGAAATATATTTCACATAGAACAGTAAACACCATAGCTGCTTTTTTGAGATTGTAAATGATATGTATCCTTTGTACTTTATTGCTGTTTTATTTCATGGCAATTTGAAGGCTTCTACCTTAAATGAAATTGGGTTTGTCAGTATGGTTCCCTTACATTCCCTGTCTACGGATTTGCCAAAAGCACGAAGAGAAACACTGTTGTTCTGCATTAGTTTGAATAAAACATTTGCACATACACTGATTTAAAGTTATTATTTAAACATTAAGGTTGCATTTGCTCACTACAATATGTATTAAGATAGATGTCATCTCCAATATGTGGTGTAATTTCTCATATTCACCATTTGTCTTATAGGGGCTTCTGAGCTTATTTGCCACTGTTGCCGAGGTATTGATGATAGAACACACATAACTAAATGGCAGCAATTTCAGATATATAAGGTCTGAGGCTCATCAATGACCTTACGACCGCAGAGATGGAACAATTAGACGGGTCGCATGAAACTGTTCTAATGGATTTTTACATACACAACAACATTTCTCTTACTTCAGGAGATATACAGCCGTTAGCAAGCCAGTTAATGCCATGACAGGTTTGTCCAGCTGTGTCCCGCCGAACAAATATCTATGGAGTCCAGACCTCACACAGTAATGATCTAGTATCCTGACCTTTACCATAGCCATCCAATCTTATGGAGTTAGTGCCTTAGTGGGTGAGGGAGCCAGTGGGTGGGAGAGCTGGCAGCCAATACAGTGACTCCTCATTCCACCCACTCTCCATCACACACACACACACACACACTCACACACACACAAATACACACACACACACACACACATACGCACACACACAAATACACACACTGCCTGACTTCTCCTAAGAGTCTAAATAAGACAGGAAGTGATGCGGATGCCTGGGCAACCGTAACTGCGCCATCCAAAGCGATTCAGACGCCTCTCTCAGAACAAGGCCTGTGTATATTTTTGACGCCAGCACTGTGGAAGTTGTCCTCAGGCAAGGATCTCTCCTACGCAAGGAGAGGCCTGAATAAGAAGTGATGTGTGAAAGCCCCTCTTTTGCTCTTCATCTCTCTCTCTCTCTCTCTCTCTCTCTCTCTCTCTCTTCTATCTCTCTCCCCCCCCCCCCCACTCTGTTAGCAGTGATTAGACAAGGTGGAAACAACTCACTGAGGAGAGTCAACCCTCGGCTGCCAATCACAATGGAAACCAGAAACCAGCCATGCAGACTTCTTGGACAACTCAGTGTCCTTGAGGAGATACCAGTTTCTCTCATAGAAATATTCTGCTCTAGCTAGAGATTTCAAGATGTGTCAACTTGCTAGGCTAAAGCAATTTTATGTTGGCAGCACAACATCTATAGTTTTAAGCATTTTGAAATGTGAAACTATAAGTGAGATTGTAAACCTGGGTAAAGTCAACACATTTTTTATCTTTAGATTTGTAGATTTGTAGATCTTTGTTGGTGGTAACATGCTGGACAAAACTTTACTACAAATGTAGCTTCCATCTACCTATTCCTGTAGTTACACATCATGATGAGTATGGAGGAATGTAAAGCCCTTTAGCACTTAACCAAATAGTTCAGAAATGGTTGTATCCAACTGTGCAAATGAAGTAACATGCTACGAATGACTTGAAAAGTCTTTTGTTTTCCAGTTTACCTACTCGCCTGTTTGTCAATTAAATTTAGAGGACAGACATAAAGGGATCCCTTACTTGGCATGAAACTAAACCAAGGTGAAACTTTATAAATGCCTTAAGTGTCTGAAATCTTTATGTCTGAAATTCAGGCCATATTGAACCCAAGCAGACCATATTGAACCCAAACTGACCTGTCTAGAACAGTTCAAGTACTTTCACTTTGAAGGTTCACTTCAGTTTGTACAGATAAATATGAGACAACAGCATGGGGTTCATGGATAAATTATGTGTGTGCTGAAAAACTTTCTCTCTCTCTCTCTCTCTCTCTCTCTCTCACACACACACACAGTCTTATTAATAATGCAAGATATCGATACCCCATATATAGCTACCAACAGCAGAGCATTATGATAAGCACATGAGTGGTGTTTGTGTTTTACCACCAGGCCCAGCACACAAACAGGAAAACAGAATCAAACAAACCAAATGCCGCCCCAAGACAGCACGTATAGCAGCACACAGGAAGAAAAGGAAACACCAGGGATAAATATATCTTGCCTGGAGAATTCTACATTTGCCAATTTACAACAAGCCCTCATACAAATCAAAGTTTGCCACCAATTTGCACTTGTTCAGATATCTGGAGGGACTGGGTTTGTTTATTTCCCCCTTCAACTCTGCCAGTTAACCATTCTGATATTACACCAGCGACAAAACACACAGGCTCATTGTGCTGCCGAGAAAAAATGGCAGCTTTCTACAGCAAGATTATATTTAGCCACACACACACACACACATACAAACACACACACACACACAAAAAAAAAAAACAGAAATGAAATGAAATAAATACAAATCACATTTATTCCTTTGCACAGTGTAGAATCTCAAATGTCTTATTTGCTCATCCCCGCATAGGAGGCTTCAGTAGATCTTGGGCTACAACTTTTGTGTTTGGCCAAAAGCATACAGTGGAAGGTTCAAAGGCTCTCTGAACTCTTTTCGCCATTCTAGTTTATTACGGGTCCTTGGGGAGAAAGAGAGGCAGGTTTGTGGCGAACTATCTGTGTACATTTTCTCCGACAAGACTATTGGAATTCTAATTGTGTTCTATGGGCGCCTGCTTTTGGTGCATAGGTCTGTTTAAAGGTCCTTCGGCCCCCCGTGAGATGAAGAAAAATGAAACCCCGTTTGAAGGATTCGATTACTGGGGCGAAAATGCTGCCACACAGTTTTTGTTTCTCTCTCTCACACACGCTCTCTCGCTCTCTCTCCCTCCTCCTCACTCTCTCACTCACTTTTTCTTTTCAGCTCCCTTTTCTTTTTGACTTTCTCCTATGCAATCCATCTCTCCCTCCTGCTCTAGTCCCTTTCTTTCTGCCTATCTGCCCCCCACCTCCCCCATTCCCCTCTTCCCCCTCCCCCATTCCCCTCCCTTCTTGCCTTCATCCCCGGCTGTCTTTTTGTGGTGATGCTCTCCTGGGCAGGCTGATACTGATATTAAAGGCGGAGGAGAGCCAGCGCGTACACAGAGGAAATCTTTTTTCCAATTACGGCCTCGGCCGACAAAGGAAATATCACGTGTGATCAGGGATTATGAATGAGATAATTACAAAAGGCCTAATGTTGGGGGGAGCCAAAATGGCCGGACAAGCAGAGCGATATTAATTGCTTATTGACTTCAGAATCTCTTGAAGACTGGGAGTTCAAATGTGCTTCAAGGACACAGGCAGACTGGTTGGCTAGTCGTGCTGCGGCGGTGTTTACTTGGAGACTGAAGTGGACTTTCTATTTGTCCGTGTCCCGCTGCTCCAACTCACCAGGTCTCCGCTTAATGAAAGCTAAAGGTGTGGTCACACAAAGAACCATCTTTCACAGAGGTGCCCTATCCATGGGGGTCCACGGAATTGATTTTTTCCCTTCACTAATAAAAAAAAATGCTCAAGTAGGAACAACTCCAACAAAATGTGCCTTTCTTGGCCGCTGTTTACAGTGACTTCTGCATCTTTCCACCAAGTTGAATAAGTAGACTATTGTTAAATTAATACACGCATTTAGTCAAAATGGCTGAATTTATTTTTTTTCTTACAAAAATGCTCAGGTGGGAACAAAATGTGGATCTCTTGGCTACTTTTAACAACGTCAGCCTCTACATCTCTCTACTAAATTAAATGTGTTGGCTGTTGCGAAATTAGTATACATAGCCTCTATGACGTGATCTATATGTGCCATGACCTCAACAAGATGTATTACTTGTACAGCAAATATGTATGCAGGTCTACCTGGTAGATTGCTAAAAAACGCTGATGGGTGTCAGCATCCTATCTGCTCGGAGCTCTGTGCACATATTCTATTTCATTATTCATGTAAACAGACTAATGACTGTAACACGTGAGAAATTGCCACTGCCTCGGTGCCGCAGTATGTCATAACGGTGAGTTATTACAGCTACAGGCAAGATTTATAGACCAATTATTTGCTTATTTATTTTTGCATATCCACACAATATCAAGATTCGTTCCATTATATCTCTCTATCAGCCCTTGTTGGGGAAATGGTCTAGAAAAGACTAGAAAAAAAATAACAGAGAAAAAGTAATAATCATAGAGGCTTAAGACAGTGCTTAATTATGTGTGCTGCAACCATCTGAGTACAATCATACTTTATTACCGAATACTGCTGAAGCTGAAAGCACTGCCTAAATGATACAAGGAAAGACACAAACATGTATAGTATAAAAATATACTCTTGTGTGCTTTCAACTGTGTGTGGGAGTGTATCTGATGAGATAGAGGTCACTCTAAAGACAGCTTCTTTTTTGTTTATGTGCCGTGAATGACTTGTTCCAACAGGCCAAATGAGAAAACCCATCTGAGCTTGTAAGCTGCAGCACTCTCTCTCTCCCCCCGTGCCCATCTATCGATCGACTTAAAGTTCTCAGCTGGGAACCTGTTTGCATCTCATATCGCCATTTTTTCCCGGCATTACTCTGTCAATAAGTAATTACTCGCTTGGTAATTTGCTTTGCAAAACATTCTACTACAAGTGGACGATCCATACAAAAGGCCCCCATCTGCATATGTAAATAAGCTCACTGAGTGAAAAACCAACATCGCATCCATTGATGAGGCAGCGAGGTTTGAGAAACCAGTAGTGGAGAGTGACCGTTGGAAGCCGTCCCCGCTTACTCTATCGGTAGCTGATTCCTTTTTTTCTCCTCCAACACCAAAAAGCTCGCTGGCAAGCGTGTGCGTAATGCCATTAGGTGTCTATCAGGAAGTGGTTCCGTATGCATTGCCAAACATTAGCGGGGGAAGAGATGGAGTCTTTCAGCCACCCCCATTAGTCTTACGGCCAGATAACACAACGCGGTTTTAGCCCCCCCGTTCACTTAACATGCAGGATCCGGCCCTCTCGATTTGCACTAATCAACTGATAAGGCGAAAGTCCTCTCGCCAGTCCCCTGAGGCTGAAAGCTGAACTCCTAATGGTCATTAGGAGTAATCAGGCACCCAAGCTGCCACATCCACCCAGTCTAATTTATTTATTTACCTTCCGAAGCTCTCCCACAATCCCACCCCTCCCCAACCCAACCCCACAACCCCCTCGGGTGGCAGGGTGGAAACCAGTTCACCAGCTAGACCTTCACCCCCCCTCCCCCCCACCCCCACACACACACACACACACACACACACACACAAACACACGCTCACACAGACATCGCTCTTGGTTGTCGTCGGGCGGCGCAGTGTTATCAGTGCTGGCTCATCTTTCATGCCCGATGAACC
>PYXC01000629.1:2645000-2892500 GCA_015244755.2 Tenualosa ilisha
GGCATAATATGTGCATTTGTACAAGCACATGCTAGTGTTAACATGCAGTGTGTGCCAAGTGTGTGTGTGTGTGTGTGTGTGTGTGTGTGTGTGTGTGTGTGTGTGTGTGTGTGTGTGTGTAACCGTGTATTTTTGTCTGCGTTTGGAGAGTGGCCATGGTTCAGAGCCCCCACAGTGTTTCTGAAAGAGACGCTTTGATGTGTGTGCTGACAGACAAGGCTTGCATGCTCTGCTTTTCACTAGATGGACAGCAAAGCCACCTGGAGCACTGTAATGTCAGGCCAGTGTGTGTGTGTGTGTGTGTGTGTGTGTGGGTGTGGGTGTGTGTGCATGTACATATCTCCCTTTGGGCTAAAGGATTCAATAGAGGGGTATAGAGTATGCATGTGTGTGTGTATGTATGTATGTATGTATGTATGTGTGTATGTATGTGTGTGTGTGTGTGTATGTATGTATGTATGTATGTATGTATGTATGTATGTATGTATGTATGTATGTATGTATGTATGTATGTATGTATGTATGTATGTAAGTGACCTTGCTACATAAAATTCTTGGGTAAGTAAAGAACTTCAAGTCTTTAGCAACGGTCTCTGCAAACAAACCAAATGCAAGAAAACAAGACAAGCAATTCAGAAGATCAAATCCATATTTGGTATTTCTCATCACCACAGTATAAATATCTATAGTTTTTTATATTTATGTGCTTATTCATTTGACACACTCAAGCACAGTGTAGTCATTTGATACATAGTTTTACCTTGAAAACAGTTTTCTCTCCCTCCCTTCCTCCCTCCCTCCTTCTCTCTCTCTCTGTACCTTTCTTCTCTCTCTGTTCTTTCTTTATTCTCAATTTCTCTTCTCTCCAGCTGTCTTGAAATAAAAGATGAGGTCAGGTGAGAGGATCAGCTCCCTGTGAGCCTTTGAATATGCACCTCACAACAGGCAAGAGAAGGGAGCTGTTGCTCTGTGGCTCTATCTCTGAGTAATTCCAATGCCCGGCATGCTCCAGCCTGATTTCCATTAAGGATTTATGACTCATCTGGATTTCAGATTATAACCGCCTGAATTTTTCATGCCTTCCCTTCATGCCAAGTGGGAAAAATATATATATACAGTATATAGATACTGAGGGAGAGAGAGAAAGAGAGGGAGAGAGAGAGAGAGAGAGAGAGAGAGAGAGAGATTTGATATTGACAATGATCTACCTACATAAGGAGAATAAAAATCCATAAATGATTTTCATTGCATTTTAAGTTGGATGCCCAACACTTACAGTACAGCAGGGGATTCTCTTTCTCTGCACCTAGACTGGGGTGTTTCCCTCTAAAACCCTTAAGCACATATGGCTCACTTGAAGGAGAGAGCAAAGAGGCACAGTCTACTGGTCTGTCATCCAATCACACTGTCAGGGCACCAGCCCATTGCCTCCACATGGTGCCTGCTTTCTTCCTGTCCCCTTCACTCTTGCATGCAAAAATAGCACACCACTGATTATTGCTTTCACTTTCTTTCTTTCTTTCGTTCTTTCCTTTCTTTTTTGTGGGGGGACAATTATCAGTGTTGTCGCAGCACCCGGGCCCAAGCGGAAATCACTCCTTCACCAGATGCCACCACTATTATGAATTTTAGGCTTTTGTTGTTATTTTGGTTCACAGGCAGAGGGGTGGGAGCTGGTGCTGATGTGACCATGTGTGTGTGTGTGTGTGTGTGTGTGTGACTGTGTGTGTGTGTGTGTTGGGGGGTGGGGTTGGGGGAGAGGAGGTGGGTGACTGGTGTTCTTAAAAAAAAATCCAGAAATAGGCTCTCCTCCTACCCGCTCCCATTGTCTTCCCCTTCTGCCTGCCTACGGTTCGCTCGCAGCTAACCGTGAAGCCAAATGCACATCAAGTCGCACAATAACGACATCCATTCTTAACAAGATTACTTTCTCCTACCCAGTTTGGCTGCTGGGCTCAGTGTGTCGTCTTAAAAAAAAAAAAAAAAAAGGAAGGATAAGCCCCCACTGCCTGCAGCAGCTCCCTGTGCTAAGGGTGCCTTGCCTGGCAGAACCAACCCTCCATTGGCTCCACACAATGTGATTGCCTACAATGACTTTATTGGTAGCCAATTAGAGGGGCTTAGATAATTAAAATCAAGGGTTTAAATGATCAGGATGGAGTAAATGCTGTGTGTGTGTGTGCACAGTGCCAATGCCAGTGCCAATGCCAGTGCCTGCCTGTGTGTCTATGGAGATTATTCCTGCTGTGGGCATGAATGTCTCTCAGAGAGCATGTGAATGGAGCACACCTTTGCCCCAGAGAAGCTAATACTGGGGCATATATCTACCCTTTAGAATGCCAGAGGAATGTGTAGAGGATAAACCATACAACATTTCTTTCACAGACATTTGCAAGTCATTGATTTCTGTCATTGACTGATGATGGCAGAGTGTTGATGGCAGAGCCTGCTAGACTGGCATATGTTGTGTCTTGGAATATCAGGCCCTTTTGAAAAATCCACTTATAATTTTTCACTGTTTTGGTAAAAGTGTGTTGACGGACTGATCCTGAGGAACTGATCCTGTTTTTTTTTTTTCTAGCTGCATTTGTGTTTGTATGTAAGAAGTACGCATCTAGTGTGTATGTGCATCTATCTGTGTGTATGTTAACAAATACATGTTTGTGTCTGTGCAGGGTGTGTGGGTTGGTGGAAGTAAATGTGTGTGTGTGTGTGTGTGTGTGTGAGTGTGTGTGTGTGTGTGTGTGTGTGTTTTAAGGGTGGGGTGGGGTGGGGGGTCTGTTGATGGTGGGTTAAAAGAAAGTGTGTGGAGGGTTGTGCAGGGGAAAAGCCCTATTTAATTCCAGTGATTAGTCTGAGCAGAGTTCACGGCACACTGCCAGCCGGCCCCAACTAAAAGCTGCCGTCTCCGCAGCTTTGCAGCGGGCCTTGGGCATGGAGACTGCCACAGCCTCAGAAAGGTTAACACCAGGTATCGACTCAGTGCTATGAACTCAACACTGGGACACACAGCCATAATAGTCTATAGCCAGTGCAAAAAAGGGTGATATTTCAAAGTGTTTCACTCTGAGAGAGAGAGAGAAAGAGAGAGAGAGAGAGAGAGAAGGAGATGGCGGTGAGGGACTGTTGCTTTGGTAGCCCTACAGAATGAAAGCATCCATGCAGGGATTTAATCAAGATGAAGGGGTGCTTGGTCTTTTCTTTATGCGGTTCAGATGCTGGCAGGTGAAATGCAGGCAGAGGTTAAATGTTGTGATTCTTTGCTTTGTTGTGGTGTGCTACATATTAAAGAGCTCTTCTGAGCACCGCTTTGGCTATGCTTTTTTTCTCCTTACAGATCACTGGAAGCACAAGAGGCATATTCACACACCCAAACACACACACACACACACACACACATACACATGCACACACACAAACACACATAGATAGGTTTGAATCGTAAAGCCGTTTGTGAAGACACATTTTGCAAGCAGGAACTGTTTGTTCCTGGTCCAGGCCCAGTTTTCTTTCTTCTCTTTTTGCACTCCCTTCTTCTTTCTTCTTTTCCCACTCCCTCATTTTGCCTCTCTTGTCTAATCTCCTTGGCTTCAGTGTTGTCGTGTCTGAAGGATTTCGCCTATCCCCTGCCTCTCCGCACGGACATTACACATGCTGCGTCTTTATGGATTGACACAATGGGCCAGCACAATGAGGTGAGGGGGATGCAGTCACCGGCAAGACCAGAGCTCTGGGATACGGGTATGTGTGTGTGTGTGGTGTATGTGTGTGCTTGTTTGTGGGGGTGTATATCTGTATACACACACAATGTTAACACTTTAACACATGTGATTAATGTAAAAATTTGGGAACACTTTAGATTAGGGTACACACATTCACCATTAACTGGTAGCTTATTAAAATGCAAATTACTAACATACTAGCCATTTGTTAGTCATTACAAGTCACTTATTAATACCTTATTCTGCATGAGCTTATTCTACCCATAATATATCGTTAACATAGAATTTCTCCAAAATAAACTTCTAATTACTGCTTAGTCATCGTAAGTAACCTAATTGTTGTATATGAATTATGATCTTAATATGTTTTGGTTAGTATGGGGCTTATAAGGCAGTAGTACAACAGGAACAGTTATTCTCCTTCAATACTATTTAGAAAAGATGGTCTATTCATAGGAACAAAACCCAAAGCTACAAGTGCCTAATAGTGTCTACATAAGTCTACATAAAAAACATCTTTTTGATTGAGAATAACTTTGTGGAATAACTCTTCCTGTTGCAGTACCACCTTATAAACTCTTCATTGAGTAAAGCATATTGAGATTATAATTCATATACAAC
The DNA here is from genome assembly GCA_015244755.2 of Tenualosa ilisha. Taxonomy (NCBI): domain Eukaryota; kingdom Metazoa; phylum Chordata; class Actinopteri; order Clupeiformes; family Clupeidae; genus Tenualosa; species Tenualosa ilisha. The sequence goes on from PYXC01000629.1 coordinate 2,649,344, forward strand.
AACTAGCTTACTTTGAATAAGGAGTAATTAGGTGTTTAAATTGGATAAATCCTAGTTAATGGTCTGCTATAGGTAGTACATGATTCATTGTAGGTATTTTTAGCAATATGCTAGCATGCTAACATTCTAGGGGTGAATGAAGACTCTCTATGCTGCCTCTAACGTAGATTACGCTGTTATTACACTTGCAGAATCTTGATTGACGAGTTGGTGAAAACTGAAACTGAATGAAACCAAAATTGCATTTATGGCCAGCTTGTCAGTCAATGTAGCGCTACGAAAATCATCTCTGGTTCCTATTCTTTGGTTTGCAAACAAATGCACATGAATTGTTTTTTTTGTTTGTTTGTTTTTTCTATCGTCAACTATAAGGGGGACCTCAGGGGTAAAAAATCAATCTTGCCTGGTATGCCTTTAAATTCTTATTCTATGGGTATGTTGTCAGATCATGTCAAAAGTATATGCCAATGTACTTTGGCCATGGAAGGATAATCCACAATATTATATATAATATATAATTTAAACTGGACTTAGTGTGGTGAATGAACTGCTGATTTTATTCTTCACAAAACACACTGTATAGACTTTGTAAATAATTTAACACATCGTTTTGAATTCAGTGGCAGGATTTCTCAACTGTACTGTGCCTATCTGTCAATGTTTTAAATTCAGCGCTTCATCAGCAGGCTATACTTTGCAGACAGTCATGAGCAGTCTGCTTGTTAACAGAACATAAACTGACTGCCCAGAAACCTTGAACCTTAAATAGTTGATGTATTTTTTACAACAAAAATGAGGTTGTTGAAATATGCAGTGCCTCTTTTAACTGTAATGTTAACAAAATGAAAGCATGAAAAAGGAATTTGATAGACTCGACTGCGTGGTCGAAGGGTAGATAGTTCCACTCAAAGCAACAGAACAATAACATGAAAACAACGGCGACAAGATCATTGATGCTAAATACAAGCAGGTTACTAACGGTTGTAGATGCTTCATATGGTGTTTTAAAAAAAGGTGACATGTTGAATGAGAGTACAAGGAAAAAGACAAACCACAGTAATGGGTAACAGTCCCCCATTTGAAGCAAGGGGGTGGGGTGGGGGTATTAAAAGCTCATGGTCGGTCACCCCTGGGCACCCCTGTCATATACAACCTGTGGCAACTACAGTCTTTCACGTTGGGAGTGCAAGAAACCAAGGAGTGAAGCCTGCGCTAACCAGGTAGCCTGATGCATCAGCTGCTTTCACATTGTTGTAGTGGAGCCAAAAGAAATTGAGCGGAAGCACTAGGCAGTGCTACCTGACTACTAACCAGGGGCATGTGTGACATTCTGTCTTTACAAATAATAAAGAAGACTTGTGATTAATTGTGATTGTATATATACGTGTGTGTGTGCGGTGTGTGTGTCTGTTTCTCTGGTTGCATAGAGCATACACACTCAATCACTTGGTGTATGTCTCTGTGGCTGTTTGACTGCATGTGTGTGTGTGTGTGTGTTTCTGAAGTGAGGAAGTCAGTAAATGTGTGTATACTTGTGTCTGTGCTGTCTACATGTGTTTTTTTTTTTGTGTGTGTGTGTGTGTGTGTGTGTGTGTATGTGTGTGTGAGCGTATGCGCACGAGTGTGTGTGCGTGTGCGTGCGTGTGTGTGTGTGTGCGTGCAGAGTGCCCTGCGCTGGTTTGTCTGTGTGTGGTATCATTACCACAGAGGGGAGATTTACACAGCTAACAACTCAGACTCCCTGCCACCACTTCCCATAAGTCACAGGAAAAAGGTGCTCAGTGCATGTCCTGTCTGCCACACTAGGTTATTACAGCTGCAGGAACTGTGGGTGTGCGTGTGTGTGTGTGTGCGTGTGTGTGTGTGTGTGTGTGTGTGCGTGAGTGTGTGTGTGTGTGTGTGTGTGTGTGTGTGTGTGTGTGTTATAAAACAACAGTATACAAGGAGAGAAAGAGAAGAGAAGGGCAACAAAGCAGGAAAAGGAAACAAAGCGTGTGGAGAAATGGCAATCAAACAAGGATAATAGCAAAGCTTAGATTTATTTATATATTTCAAAGTTGCGCCTACATTCATTTTTAATGAAATGCAGGGCACTGCTGAAACTGCCCTTCTGTTCAAAATTGCAGTGGTGCTGTGACCCTGTGCTGGGTGAACAATTTGCTGTTTGTTACAAAAAAAAGGAATAGAAAAAAAATGTGCCCCCTCTTTCAGGTGAGTTGAAGTCTGCTCGCATCTCTCTACATCCCCAAGACACACTCTGTGTGTTCACACAGACACACACACACACACACACACACACACCTCGTTAATGGGTACGAAGACAGCAACACAGAGCAATAGACAACCTGTCAGGTTGGTCCAAGCCCTGGCTAATGCGATCCCACAGCTCAATTGTGCTCAGGCCTGGCCACGGTGTTTTATTACAGAGAGCCTGGGTGTGCTCTATTCACCAAAGACATAAAGGCTTTAAAGGCCCGCCTGAAATACACTCACAGGCCGGGGGAGCACCACAAACAAAGGACTTTTTCAAAATAGGGAGGTTAGCAGAAGGGAAAGAAAGAGGAGCACAAATTGAGACTGAAAACATAGCAACAACCACAACAACAACTAGGTAAGTTGTAGTAAAAGGGTCATCACATAGACTCAAATTCAGAGTCATCACATAGATTCAAATTCAGAGTCATCACATAGACTCAAATAACAGTCATCACACAGACTCAAATTCAGAGTCATCACATAGACTCAAATAACAGTTATCACATAGACTCATATTCAGAGTCATCACATAGACTCAAATAACAGTTATCACATAGACTCATATTCAGAGTCATCACATAGACTCAAATAACAGTTATCACATAGACTCATATTCAGAGTCATCACATAGACTCAAATAACAGGTATCACATAGACTCATATTCAGAGTCATCACACAGACTCAAATTCTGTTTACAGGCAAATTCTGTGTGTGTGACAAAACAAGCATTGTATTACTGAAATATTTTGTAAAAACATGTAACCTCTACCGCTGTATGGTGATCCTCAAATTTATCTATGAAAATATATGGCACATATTGGCTTTATAGCCCAGATGTGGCAAAAAAAGTCCACTTTGTGTGGAATTGCCCTTGTATGTTGAAAAAAATAATTAGGTTTTGGTGGCTGGGGAGAGTTATACATTATACATTATTATAGTTATACATTATAAGTGGCCTTACACCGTTCACCGTGATCCATCTTGAATTAATATGTACCTTGTTGTAGTGGGTGGTGCTGCGTTGTATTGTACTCTAGGTGAGTGCTGATGTTCATGGTCGCCTCCTCTCTCACCACCTTCTACGTGTGTCCCCCGTCTCCATCCTTGTGGCTGACATTAATGATAATGCTAACAATACCCCCCAACAGCTTACGCTCCCAGCATTCAATCTCATTGTCTGGCTCAATAAACCCCCACCCCACCCCCGCCAGAGCCCCCTCCTTCCTAACCTAACCAAACATTGATTGATGTGCAAGATCAGCTCAGATCACAGTGCAGTTTGGTGGGTGTGGGTCTCAATCAAGGAAGAGGATCAGGCCAGAGACCTTTGATCTACCAACACATCCATCCACATCCATCCACACAGACAGACAGACAGACACACACACCCTGGCACACACCCACACCTCTCATCTCTTTACTGGCTTATTTGTTCGTCAGATGTCTGTAGGGATAAAGTTGTCTTCAGGAGCGTTGGCGTGGACGAGAGCTCATCTCTTGGACTAATCGAAATGGAAAGCTGAGTAGGATAGCCTCAGCACCAGCATATTTAAAGCACCCAACCTCCCCGAAATACTCACTCACACACACACACACACACACACTCACACACACATTTCACTGTGCCCCAAGGGCAAGCTTTCCCACAACCCATGATTCCCACTTCTTCTAATCATCACATTATACAAAGGGCACTGACACGCCGGCAGTGTGCGAACACTACGGGAGCACGTGGGGGTTGTTAGCGCTGTGCCGCACGGCACAGGGCAGAGGCAAACTCAGAAACTCAGCGCATTAGCATAGGGCCCCCAGCCGCCTGGGTGAGCACCGGGCTACAAGGCTAGCCGACACTTTCGCTGTCATGTTACGTTAGCAGGCCCTCTGTAAATGCTTTTCTCTCCTGAAGAGGCGGAGCACCAAAGTGGGAAAGCAGCGCTTGCATTGATGTTCCATGGTTCTAAGTGCGAGGAACATGGAGAGTAGGTGGGGAACGTCACGACATGTTTTAGACCGTTCATCCATGGGAAGGACAGAGATTCTTTGTTAGCAGGGAAACGCTGACTTCTAAGAACCAACCACCAATCCGGATTCTTCCACACAGCCACAGCTTAGTAGGACTGAGAGCGGTGTGTCAAGCAATGTGTATTGTGTTCCTAAGTTACAGTGTGTTTTTAGATGTCTTCTTGAAAAAGTGGTTCAATTAAAAAACCTTCAACATTACCTGGCTTTAACTGGCACTTTTATAGGTTCCACAGCTAAACATTTACAGTTGAGAGATTGAGAGCAGAAAACACACACACACACACGCGCGCGCACACGACGTTTTCTTACCATTGTAGGCATTAGTGTCAAGCAAACTAGTAAACATGCCATTATTGTGACTGATGCAGAGTCACCGTGAGTAACTCCCACCGATGACTGACACAAACAAATTTAAACACCGACCTCCTACCTTTTGGAAAAAGCAACTAATGACAGGGTTCCACACAGTGGCAATCAAGGTGTTACATAACTACAACAGAGCTGCTGCAAGTGTCTGTGTTTCGCCACCAGCCATCCACTTGCTAGCCCTGCTACAGAGAAATGGGTGCACTGGTGATATGGCTAGGCTATTTTTTAGGCTATTTGGCACCACCCTCCCCCAGAACTGTGAGAACAGCAAAGAGAGCTATCTGAAAATGAGAGGAAGATTGTGTCAGATTGGAGAACATTCTAGAAATAAACAGTTTTTATTTTTTCTTGTTGTTTGCATTCGTTAGAGGAGTGTAGAATGCATTGCTGATTCCTAATTTAAATTAAAGCTATTAAATTGCTAGGACACATTAGGCCTCTGAATGACAGAGTGGTCCTAATTAATATTTCATGCCTGAATAATTAATATTTCATATTGTACTGTAATTAATAATAACACAATTAATATTTCAACGCAATGTTGTAACCTTGCAATGAGACCAAAGATGATATGATATAACAGGCAGCAGCAACACACTGTCATCACTACCTCCATCAGAATCAGATTAAAACATGGTTTTGTTTTGCAAGGTGGAGGGCATGTTTTGAGGTTGGCTGAGGCATGTGTTTGCAAGCAAGATGCAGCTCTCCAAAAACAGCTCTGTCGTCCCTGAGTGTCTGCAAGGGCTGGTGTTTACATAGGCTACATTTGATGATAGTAGTTTCAATCTAATTATCACATTTAATCTGATGACACTAATTATGTGCAAATGTATCACCGATGAAGTCTAGACGCTCGACTGCTTCCAAACTGACTCAGGTAATTTACTAAAATTGCATTAACAATTAACAATTACATTCATTTTTGAGTAGCTTTTCATTGCTATGATAAAAGAACAGTAGGAAATGTAAATAAAGATCAAGACACTACAGTAAAAAAAACAAAAAAACAAACACTGATGCACATTCAGAAAATGCATAATCACAGGGCTTTGGGGGTAAGAGAAATCAATAGCTCAGCCGTTGCATTACATGCAGTCTTTCCCATGTCAGAGGGCTACTGTGAGAGACCAAGGAAGAACTGTTGTCTATAGACATCAGTTTTCTTTGCTGAATTAATAATCAAAGACACTTTTATTTTTTTCTTCTCCAGGCTGACAAGCTGAATATTAATAGCTTCTTATCAATTCTCTTTGTGTAAAATACATACAAATGTTCCAGAAGATACAAGCCTTGGCCAGCTGAATGGAAGAGGCAGAGTGATTGTTTATTTATGTACATGCATTTGCAAAAGAATGGGTGGAAAGCGAGCCCATTATCCACTCATTCAGCTGTGCTGTTAGAACAAATAACGGTGCAGACAAGGCTCAAATAAACACTACATCACAATGTCTGGGATACCCTCGAAAAGACACATAATACGTTCAAGATGACAGTAGATGAAACAAATAGATGTGCAGTATCTTCTCTCTGAAGTAATCAGCTCTGCTTCCAGTGTCTCCCCCACCATTTCAACGCTGACATAAAAAAGAAAATACTGAAAGAACATTTTTATCTTTTAGATCGCAAATCGTGAATTTTTAAATTTTGGGACAATGCAATAAGCGAAGAAGGGGAGAAGGGGGCGTGTGGGGGGGTGGAGTGGGAGAAGGGGGCGTGTGGGGGGGTGGAGTGGGAGCAGATGATTGGACAGACTGTTGAGGTGCTACTGCTGTATGACTTCAAGCTTGTCTGTTCTCCTCATGGAACTCTCACCCACACCCCATGTCATCCAATTCAACACTAGTGTGTGTGTGCGTGTGTGTGTGTGTGTGGTGTGTGTGTGTGTGCCTCATGTCTAGGATAATTTCACAAAGTTGCCGGAGTCCCTACCCAGCCGACGTGACACACAAGCGTGTCAGTGGGATGGCGTAAGTGAGCAGAAGGGGCGCGAGCAGCGCTTCACTTGTTGCTGAGCGAGAGGAGAAGCCTGCATTCCACGCCTAACGGCAGCGCTGAGCTCAGTGTTGAATCACAAGGAGCCGACAAACAAGCAGCCACTTCAAATGAGAATGACGTCCATGCGCTTCAGTGAGCACACACACACACACACACACACGCACACACACCAAGCTTGGTGAGTAAGAGTGTCAACGCATCTGAAGAGTATTGCAAGAACAAGGAAGAGGACTCACACACTAACACATACTGCTCTCTGTGGCCACAGCCTCCCTTCCTCCCCCCTCAGTCAACCATCTAGACCGTATCCCTTCAAAGCCGTCATCCCCACTTCCGCGAGTATGTTAATGGTCTCCTGCGAATGCCAGCTGGTCTGGCTTAGTCACTGACAAGACAGGAGCTCTATGTATAATTAAACATCAGTCTGCCTCGCAATAAAACGTAAAGGATGGAATGAGTCTAATCTTGGCCTGAGGATCCTCGATAATCAACCCACGACCACAAGCACTCGTGCTCTTAAAGAGGAAAAAGAGAGAGCGAGAGAGAGAGAGCGAGAGAGAGAGAGAGATGTGGAGTGAGTGAATGAGTGAGAGAGAAACAGGTCTGTATGACCCATTTGAATCACACCTCCCACTCTCATTTGATTCCTTTTTTTAATTAAGGAAAAAATGTGTGTGTGTGTGTGTGTGTGTGTTTGTAGGAGTGGCTGCAGCTGTATGTGAGAGAAGGAGAGAGATAGAGAGACAGACAGAGAGAGAGAGAAAGAGAGAGGGAGAGAGAGAGAGAGAGAGAGAGAGATGAGAACAAGGGGTGGGGCAAAGGGGTGTTCATTCTAAAACGCCACTGCTGCCTTCCTATCTCACAGCAACACAGAACTTATCTCCTGGCTGCACGCCATACTTGCCAGCACTTAACCTTGCACAAGAAAAAAGCTGCAGGCAGAGCAGGAGCGTAACACAACTCAATCAGAACAGACCCTTTAAAGGCCAACCAAACACGGCATCACCCACACACACACACACACACACATACACACACACACAGGCGCTGTCCGAGTACCATCCTCCATACCACAACTAATTTCCCTCTCTGATGACTGATGCTGTGCTGAGAGTGGTGATGAGAGGGTTGAGGGGGCTGGTGGAGGCGGGAGCCTGGAATTCCATATGACATTGACTAAATCTGCGTACATCACAGCACACCAGTGAGCCCCGTCTCCCCATAGAAGCTTGCTGGCACATCGAAGAGCCCTGCAAAAAGCTCTGCATCGACTCCCGCCAACCCCAAGCCAGCCCCCCCCCAATCTCCCCACTCACGCAAACCAGCCCATTGCATGGTAACACGGCCAGGAGGCATTGTGCCATTTCAAGTGTGCCTCGGAGGCCTTCACGGGGAGGTTGTGTTTGTTTATTCATGACGGATGATCAAAAAAGAAAAAAAAAAGGAACAGAAGGAGGGGGGCCTTCAGACAAAGCCTGCTTCTGAGAAGCCTCTGAAAAATGAATGGCGCACTTAAGGGTCTCATTGTGAGGCTGGCCGATATTAGTGAAACACAGGTGTAAAGGCCAGCAGGGGGCAAATGTTTGACTCACAAATCCCTGTGATTAAGAGGCGGGCGACGACAGGGTCAGAGAGATCAAGTGAGAGGCCGACGCGAAGCACGATCTTTGCGCTTTCAAACATGCAAATTGAATTGTTCCCCGCCAGTACAGATCTCAGCACTACATCAAGGAACACAATCTGTGAAAGGAAAAATAAAATGTCTATTGTGTGAGGCAATCAGACCTGATTGTGTGAATGGGTACGAAAGCTGTCAAAACATATAAAATAAACGTTCTTCAAAACAAAGAGAAATATAAAACATTTCTTTCCATAGCAGCAAGAGGAGAACACTTGCTATGTTGGCTAATAAATAACACTAAACTAATTCATTCCATCCATCTAACCATCCGCCACTGGAAAAGAGCTGCTTACGATACGAGCCCAAATTAACACACCTGACAATGGAACCACTGTGGTTATTTTATCTGTATAACTGTCAATAGATATACACTGCATAACTGAACTGACCAGAGAGAGAGAGAAACAGAGAGAGAGAGAAAGAGAGAGAATATGTGTGAAAGAAACAAGAGTGAGAAGCAAGCAAGGGATACAGACTAAAAGAGAAAAAGAGTATGTAAGTGTGTAAGTGTGTGTGTGTGTGTGTGTGTGTGTGCTAGTGAGTGTGTGTACACACATGTATGAGGAGGTGAAAGATGCCAGGTCAAGGCTCTCTGGGTTTGCACATGCACCGAGCTGTGAACAAGCTGCTTTGGCCTGGTTCTCTCGCCGGCGCCAGCCCTCCCAGTAGCCCCCTCGAGGTGCCCAGCAGACCTGCCATTTGCAGATGATCGCTCCCCCTTCTGTTCAGACGCGTCCACTGAAATACTTACCAGGAACAGCTTACTCGCAAAGAAGTGGCCATTCAAGTGAATTGCTTGTGGAGAGCCACCACAGATTAGCTTGCAGAAGCACAGCTTGCTGCTGTGATTACGAACAAGTTTAGTCAGAGAGTAAAAATAGAATCCCACACCAAATCCGACACTCAAAGAGGACATTGTTTACATATCTTTGCCACACTTACCTTCAGCATTTCACAAATGCCAACCCACCCAGTACCTTGATTCAGACAAACTACAAAAAAACATACACACACACCTGCCCCACACACACATAAAAAAAGGGAAAAATAAACAGAAATATTGAACGAAGGAATGAGCAGACAGTCGAATTAATGTTTCCACACGATAAGCAGGCTTAATTTCCAGCTGACAATTAGAGTACTCACCCTGCCAACAAGAATTGGATCAGGCCCAATAAACTCCTCCAGCACAAACATTTGGTTCCAAACCCATCCTCTCTTGGCACGGCTCAGAATTCTTTGTCCTTCGTGCGGCTCGCTCGGGATGGTCGCCGATCCCATTTGTAAACTTCTCGACTGGTTGGCCAAGGGCGCCATGGACGAATAAGGTACACACGTAATCCACATAAACACGAGAGAGGTCCATAGCTCTCTCGACATCTCCTCGGAGCGCTTCGGCATCGTTGTGACTTAGGGGGGGATCCGCTTCCAACTCCCCACAAGGGTCTTTTTTTCGACCTGATCTCGGACGTGCCACAAAATAATACTTACAAAAAAAGTCAAAAAGAAGCGAGTACAAATTACTTGTTCGTTCCTCTACACCCAGAAATCGAGTTCATGATGTGATGAGGGTCACTCCTCATAAGGTGTGGCCTGCCTCGGGCCGACACAGAGAGTGTGTGATACTCTCAGTAGGCCACCCATTGGCTGGACTATGGATCTGGAAGATCTAAACACAATAGAGAGTAGAGAGTGTCAGTAGGGTTGGAACACTAACAGTACTGTCCTTCGAAAGACCCATGCAAATCTCCAAGAACATGAAAAAACATACATGCATACTTACATGCATATTTATATGCTTGTAGCTTGCATGTAATATATGTTCCTGTGTGTGTGTGTGTGTGTGTGTGTGTGTGTGTGTGTGTGTGTGTGTCTGTATATTTGTCTGTGAACAATATTATGTCCTTGCCATTATGTGTTGATAGGTATTGGGATTAAAAGAAGTACTCTACCCTTGTACATTAAACATGCAGAAGAGAGAGAGAAAAAAAAACAACCAAAAAAAAAAAAAAAAAGCGATCACGCAAGGAGAAGTATGAGCCATCAATCTTAGAGGAAAATGCTGTTTGGACAAGTGTCGGGGAAACCGTGGCATCCTCCTGCACTGTGAATGTAAATCTGACCAGCTGTAATAGAATGTTGTTTTCATAACCAGTCCAGTTATGCTGTAGCCGAATTGCTCTCAGTGTTGATACAAACTATAATGTTCTCTGTACTTTATAGAACTCTGCTGTTGCAAAGATTATCCCCCGCCACCCCCAACCAACCAACCAACCAACCAACCAACAAATAAATAAATACATACATACATACATAAATAAAATATTCTCTTATATGTGTAGGATCACCTAGGCTCCACATCATTTACCTGTATGCATTTCGAAAAGATCTGTGTACAATATCAGCAGTGGATGCCAGAGGAGCCAATATAATTTTGACACTCATAAAGGTTTACAGGAACACAATATTCTAGTTCATATACTCTTGCCAATAAAGCCGATGAGGCCAGTGATGATGATTAGGGAGACTGGACTGAATAACTCAGTACACAGTATGAGCTCAGCTCTGTCATCTGCCCTAACTGTTTCAGCTGCATAGAAACATGTTTCTACAAAGTAAAAAGTCTGTATTATGGAGGCAAAGAGAGAGCTCAAAATCTTTTCCCTTCAATTCCCCTGCATACACGTGTTAGAGTATTGATCAATAGCCTGACACACATTAATCAATGGAGACTGCATTCCTTATCCTTGAAGAAATCGCAAACTTACAAGCTGCTCTAATAGAAAATGAACAAATCTAAATATGATTTCAATGGCTCACAACTGAAGACTAAACAGAAGTGTTGTGATGACTTTGTGACTAACATTTCTAGGCCATATCCATATCTGAGTAAAATTTTGGAGAAAAATATCATTGGCAAGTATGTACAAAAGGCTTTTAAAGAAGTCAATAAACCACCACACCACATTCAAGTAGCTGGTACGTTTCACAAACCATGACGCATTAAAAAAAGAATTCAAGGTGCGCTCACTGGATTGAAAATTAACGACAATAAGCTTGTGGTATGTGGGCTACATACTTTTATGTCTAGTGTCTATTGTGATGAATTTATATACCGAAAAAAATAATAATTTTCATACACAACATATAGCATAACATAGTACCATATCATTGTTTGCCTTTAAAAGAACCTCAAGTCCTAAATGTAGCCTACAAAATGGTCCCTCTTCAGTTATTATAAAAAGAGTTTAAACATTTGCTTTGCCGTTGTCGACGGACATTGAGCTTTTTTAAGAAGCATTTTAGAAAAGTCAATTGTGACGATTGTTTTAAATACTCAGAACGACATATTGGTTGTCCTCTGAAAAACCTCACTGGTTTGCACGGACATCAGCTTCATCACAAAATTCTGAGGTGTATTTTGATTTAAATGTGCTGTTAGTAGCACAGGGAAGCTGCGGCGAAGTACTCGTCGGCAGCGTATCGCCTCGCACCGTAGAAAAAAGACGGCTCTGCGATACCTGACTGGTGTGTTTCAGCACCAGCGGAGTGGACAGCTCCGCGCTTCTACAGCCGACAATTCTGAGATGTGAATAAGTCTTGCAGTAAATGGAGACGTGGAGGACCAAAACTTACCACTTTCGAAGCACATATCCTCTTCAGTAGCACATCTTATGAACACTCGTCAAAATGTTAATTGAAACTACTAAAATCCACTCACGATGTTCCAGATAACAACACTGTTTCCTCCAAACTGCACACTTGAGTTGTGAGTTTCACCTTCTAGATGGCCACGAAGTCGGCGCGATTGTCAAAGACATCTGTTTCAGTGCAACAACTAAACCTTTCTTCTAGAGAAATGCACCACAAAACGGAGCAGTATTTTGCGCACCGAACCACAGAATCAGTTGCACTGTCAATCTTCCTCACTCACCGATCAATCACCACTGGGCTCTGCCTATCAGCGTACACCAGCAAGCCGCGGTCTTATGCACAAGAAAGATCCAACTGACAGCCCCCGTGTCATCCTCTGCAAAATGTCCAACACACCACAAAACAGCTATTCACCTGTTAAAACGTCAACACCAAATACTTACTATATTGAACCCGGTTGTTTGATGCATGGTAAGCACTGAAAAAAATCTTCTCAACATTTACATAGGCTATGTTCTTTCTTCTGAGCACATGGGTAAAATAATAGCAATACAAAAGAAAGGCAAAGGCAGGAAGTGCTGAACAGACGTGGGTGGAAATGCTGGATCCTTACAGGTTAGCACCCTCGCGGCGAAGCGGCGTGCTGGAGCTCCGGCGAGTCTACTTTGCAGAGTGGTGGGCTATGGAGAGGCGGGGAGGAGGTGAGGTGTTCGGTGAAGAGAGCCTCCCCTTTGCCGCGCTCATTGGGCTGATTAAGAGGCTGGTCCACAGTCGGGGAAATTAATGCATGCGCGCTTACCCTGGGAATACACAACTTTTATGGTCGCGCACCGAGGAGAGACTCGCACTGCACGCTGTCTCCTTTCAAAGGTTGAGACAAATTAATGTATATATTTTAATGTGAATGTGTATTTCACAGCTCCTTCTACGGCTGTCAGTGAACAACTCAACTGAAAAGCGACAGTAAGTCAATGGTTCGGCGCTATAGGTTACTCGCTCTATTCAGTCATCTCCTTTCTGTCTTTTTTAGATTTTTCGTTTAAACGTTTTCGTGAGTTGAGGGACAAAAGCCGCAAGGGAAGCTAAACCCTATGCACGAGAAGAAAAGTGACAGCGAGGCAATATCAGTCTGTGCCACCAGTGCTTGCACGCAGAACAACGACCGTAAGAAAATCAGAATCTCTCCATAAGCTGCCTCTTTTGGCTCTGTCTTGCCCGTTTTTTGCTTTTTACGTTGTGCTTGACCTCGATCGATTCTAAGTTTTGAGACGCAGAACATGTACATTTTAGACCAAAGCAATTTACTGTCGCTCCATGGCGAGTCTGTTACACTTGCGCAACTTGCTGGCATGGTCAGTGCGCTTCAAAATGCCGAAAATCCTTGTACCTCGCCGCCTCCACTTGAAGTCTCGATGATGCATTTAGGGAAAGACTCCTCAAAGTCTTTCTCGCCTACTGTTAGAGCAATATTTAAAGGAATACAAATTTATTAAACAATGACCTAAATGAAAACCTACAAGATACCCCAACTGTCGAAAGAGTACAGTTCTAACTTCAAAAGGTATTTGGAGATAGAAAGGGCAATCTGTAGATTTTAGGCTACTCACCCTATTCGTAACCTACTCGTAGCTTTGCGACATGGTAATATGTTGCGGCATGTACACAAGACTTGGCTGTGCATGGCGTTGTGAGACAGAAAAATAAAATACTGATGTTCAACTAAAATAAGAGGTTTGTGCAGGAACGGTTGCAAAGCCGGGATGCCTTGCAAATCCTACCGCCCTCTAGTGTCGGACGTTGCGTGACTGAAGTGGAGTTTTGCTGCATTGAACAACCGAACCTTAGTGATACTTTACCCGTAATACAGTTCATCGCCAAGGTCCAGTAAATCATCTCTGCTCATTATCAAAATTTTTTCTTGTTCAATAAATAATTAGAAAACAAACAAACAAAATATGGAAATACAATAATATATTATATTATATTATATTATATTATATTATATTATATTATATTATATTATATTATATTTCTATGGTATATGTGCATACACCCAATGAACTGTAATACCTGACTGTGCATGCCACCTATTATAGCCTAGCTGTTTTAACCTGTGATCATGCTGCTGCTCTGTATTTGTTGAGCAGTTCTTGGAGCCATAAGAATCATGGTGGGAAGCTTTCAGAATAGATATCTTAGGTTCCAATTAGCATCCATATTGGCTGAAACATTTTTTCCTGAACCGTTTTGCTCCCCGCCCACATGCACTTTGATGTTGCAGCCTTATTTTCTGATGGGATTCAAGATTCTTCATTTTCATTTCTCTTCTCCTATGAAGACAGAATTGTGTGCACTTTGTTAGTGCCTTGACTTATTTAAAAACTGAAATAGCCAAGATTATGCAGTTGCTCCTCTGCCAAGAAAGATAGACATTGAATATGTGTGCTTCCACACTGTTTAACAATGGTCTGATGGTCTGGAAAAAAAATCACAGAATATCTGTGGGCAGATTGATGTAGATGGAGGTAATTTTATGCAGTGTTTTGAGGTGTCTGCGATGGATTGATACCCTGTTGTGGCACATATGTGTCAATCACCAAGCACAGAAGTGAAATGAAACATTAAATGGCATCAGTCAAGCTGATTCTGTGACAAGGAGACCACTGTATTCGTACATGCAAAACACTAAAAATGCAATTAACTTCTAATTCAAGAGTTCCCATGGGCTGTTCAATCAGACCAATATGGATGAAATAGCTGCTTGGTGTGTCATTTAGGCATATTGCTGTAACACTATGATGCTGATCTGCTGTTCTGTCTCAGTACCATAATACTATGGTAACCCCCCCCCCCCCCCCCCCCTGCCCCCCACCCCACCCCATTACCAAGGCAAGCTCTGCTCTCCCTCCATTGATTAATTCTACTGACACAGCTCTCTAACTGGTGATCAAAATATCAGACGGCTTGGAGAAAGGCAAAGTAAGTGGAGGGGAAATGGTCTCTGCGGCCCAGGCATCCTCAATCGATCACCGCTTACGGCTTTGTCAGAGGTATAAATCACCGGGCCACCGCTGTGTCGGCTGGTGCTACTGCTGCCTACTCTTCAGGCATGTGTCAGCGAGTGTCACCACACCAAGGTGGCAGCCATGGGGAGGAAAAGAACAACTTGTGTTTACTTCTGATTTGGGCTGTTTGCTTACCTGCTCGTCTGTGTGCTCACTGTGATGTTTTCACTTAGATAATATTTTTAGACTACATGGCAGTTACACTTTTTTGCCACATTTTTTTGAAAACAAGAGGGAACACATTTAAGAGAAGAAGAAGAAGAATAAGACATAAGTAATGGGAGATTGAGGAAGACAGCTGTCCTTAAGCTGGTTATATATCATCTTTATTAGGTTATTGTTCTCAGCAGTAATTGCAATTGCAGTAATTGCAAGCAAGTACAAACCGAGCAGCTTTGATCCAATAATTGTATCCTCTGGCTGTATCACAGCAGAAAGTCCTTCTAAGATTAATTAACAAACCTAACATTAATTAAACATTCTTCAATGCAATGGGTTGTTTCACATCTTCGGACATGTAAACCAGCAGCCATGCTGACTAGGCTTCTTTTGCTGATCAGACTTTGGGATCTTTTGAGTAGACAGCACTTACAGTACTGTAAACCTCCTCATGTCTTCCCTAAATGTGAAAAGATCTAAACCAATCATTGCATTCACACTCATATGTTTTGTGTTCAGAGATACTGTATATGTCTAACTGTTGCTTTCCCTTAAGACAAGCTATAGCATTTCCATCAAATGTTTGCTATAATAAATTGACATTCTGTTCACACAAATAGCTGCAAGTTATGTGCATCTAATTCTGTTATATAGCCTACATGAAATAACACTAAATCCAATGTGGCTGTTACTTTTGTTCAGAAATTAATAGGCAGAAATAGAGGTAAACATCCCATAAACCCTTCATCACACATGATTATCAAGACCCTAATACTCCATAGATCCTCTATTTTATCTGGTGCATACTGAACATCTTGTGGTTATACCATAGGAATGCTTGAAGTTTTGTATATCACCAGTTATGTCAGGTCTAGTGGTCACTGTGTTTCCTTTACAGTAAATGTTTTTCTTTTGAAAATGCTTTTTTCCCTAAGGTGCATTTATTGGTGTGCAAGTGTGTGTGTTCAAGTGTATGCGTGTGAGTGCGTAAAGACTGCATGCTCCATGCGACTTAAAGCTCATGTCAAATGAGCACTGCCACCGTGCCATACCACAGTGGCTGGCCCTGTTCCCATCCACCTACACACATGTTTAAACCCCTGGGGGGCATCAGCAAATGTGTAAACATTCTGCAGCCTAGGTGTTGCTCCATGATTAGCATATTAACACTACTAAAAGTCACATTTTAATTGGTGGCAAATTAAAGTTAATTGCGTTCTACGTTGATGGTTTTGAAGCTCCACAGATAATGAAATGCAGTGCTCTGAATTTTGATATGTTGACATTTTGAGAATGAGCAACCTGTTTCCGAAGCGAACGGCACATCAAGGGGATGTTAATCAAGCAAATTTCAATAAATAAATAAATATATTGGTATGTAAGTAAATATTTGGTCATCACTGAATTTAAACTAGCCCATACAGGAAATATATTTTAGCTGTGCTTATCCATGGGGAGGCTCTCTGCTTAATCCTCAACCATGATGAGTGCTGCTGTGTGGAATTCATGACGTTTTTCCTGAGATGTAGTAATGTCAGAATCATTTCTGCAATTCCCCCAACAACACACACAGGCACTCTTTAACCGCCTCACATCCAATTGTGATATTTTCACTGTGAACTTTTCATCTGAAAATCTGATCAAATCGAAACAAGGCTCTCTCCTTTATTTGCACCAAGCAAAGGCTTCCCCACTGTGCCTGCTGTCAGTCAAAAGTTCATTAGGACTATCCAACAATATACAACCAGTGTTCCTGAGAGAGACGGCATCCTCCAGAGTTGGATTCTCATTGCCAGGGCACTGGTGATTAGGAACACACAGTGTGATGAGTCCGGGACACAATATCATACCTGCCATCATTAAAGGAAAAAGATTGGGTCTTAATAGCAGCTCCCATAGATTTATTTCCAAGCCGCCATCCTGGAAGTAGATATTGATGGTTGCAATAAATAAAGAGATGGTGTGATAATGATGAAAGGGCTACCTTTAATGGCACTCATTAGGGGGAGTCAGGTGGTCGGAGGAGCAAAAAAGTGAGAAGAGAATGATTATAATTTGTCTTAGGGTAAGGGTGCAAGTGCAAGAGCAGAATTAAACCCACTAAATATCAAAGCACATGGCAAAAAATGATAAAACTGCACAACAGAATAGACTCAAGGGGTAGGCTGTAATAAAAAGGGAACTGAACTAATGTGATTTTTTTTAAAGATGAAAAAAAAAAAAGAAAAAAAAAAAAAACTATTCTAAGAAAATGGGAAGCAGTGCACTGTATGGGAAGACTGTTGACATCAAAAGATTACATTTCCATAGTTTTATATCAACTATTTGGTCATGAGAGACTCATTCAGAGAAGCCCACTGAAGTAAGGCTTGCTTGACAGCTGCACACACTTGGCTGAAACAGCAAAAGAAATGTGATTTGTTTCTGGTTGGCAGCCAACAGTGTGTGGATAATAGTGATCAGAGCGCCAGTGCTTATAGCAGACAGCTCATCCCATGCTGCTATTTTAGCTGCAATTATTTTCTGAGAGAGGCACCTGTGGATGGAAAAATTTAGACCTGGCCTTTGAACAGATTAACCGTGATCGCTATGCTAATTGAAAGATTGAATTGTATGCTTTCTCATGCTTACTCCACTCCAAGAGGTGCTACACCACGACAACATGCAAAGAATGCGTGAGAAATCGAAGGCACTGGTTGAGAGGAAAGTCACACGTATGCAATTTCATAAAAATGCTGAAAGTATTGATCTGACGTTCCATATACCATTTTAAAACCATGGAAGCCTCATAGAAATGGGTCGCCATCACCAAGTGATTCAAGATGAGAGCCCAAGTCTTATTCCAGTTCGTTGCATTTCTGCATGGAAGGTGACATTTGATAATTGTGTATCGAACACATTGTTATTTTACTGTAAGTAGCTACTCTAAACTTCTTTGAAACATTTTTTTTTCCACGAGCTGAACCAAAAATCCTATTTACAACTGCAGAGACAATTTGACAATGTATTATAAAGTATAGCAGTTATAGGTGTGTTTTGATTAAATATCATTTAAACTGGGAATAATTAAATATAATAAATAACAATCGCGGGGCCTTTTTTATATAAATCAAGCATGTGCACAGCCTCCAGTTCATGTTAAGACCTTAAACTGCTTCACCAAACAATGGCTTAGTAGAAAAGATTATGTATCTATTTTTACCCTGGTGTCATTTCAAAGTGCGGTTTGAAAACTAGAAAGAAAATCATAAAATTAAATAAAAATAAAAAATAAAAAAAAAAACACAGATCTATCCTGACCTTGTCGTTTATTTTAGCACCACATACTTTCAATCAACTGTCATTGTTGTGCCGAAAACACAAACCTGTCAAAGTGATGTGCTCAAAGACAGCGTCTTGTCTGTCAGCCTGGTACAATGCTGTCGTTGCCTGTCTCTCCCTCTTTGTGTTCTACCCCTTTCTGTTTACTCCCATGGCGTGACAGTTTGAGCAGAGGTCTACTTCTTTTCCTCATGTCTACAGTGTTTCCTATCACTCTGTGCATATGCTCTAAAGTGTGTCGTTTAGGGGTGAAAGGTCAAATAGTAAGTGGGTCCAGATGGTCATTATCACTGAAGTGAATGGGAGACCTGCAGGCTGGAGAAGTCAACCCGAAAGGACTTGCATTAATGAAAGATAATGCTGATTGTACAGGCCATAAAGCTTTAGTGCAGAGCAGTCATAAATTATGGCGGTACATTTAGAAGAATAGCAAATGTCTCCCATGGAGATGATTATATATACTTTTTTGTCATTAGTGGTGATGATGAAACTGAGAGTATCTTGG
This sequence comes from Tenualosa ilisha, assembly GCA_015244755.2. Classification (NCBI taxonomy): domain Eukaryota; kingdom Metazoa; phylum Chordata; class Actinopteri; order Clupeiformes; family Clupeidae; genus Tenualosa; species Tenualosa ilisha. The sequence continues at coordinate 2,668,375 of PYXC01000629.1, forward strand.
AGAAAGAAACACACCTCTTTGAAGAAAGGACCCTATATTGGGCAAACACTGCACATACACCATGCACAGTCACACACACACACACACACAAAACATGACAAAAAAAACCTCTAGCACTTAAATCACAGACAAGCTTGAGAGTGACTCCCACTGCCATCAGCGGGGGAGTTGAGTGTGCAGTTTTCTTCACTGCGAAAATACCACAGTGGGACTGCCTTCCCTCTAATTAATAATTGGTGCATGTGGCTGACACCCCATAAGATTATTAGAAAAGTCATTAGAACAACTAGAACAGCCCCGGCTCTGGTTATGGCTCACCATCCACACCACCACCAGTGTGTCGTGCGCCATGAAGCAGTGGGGTCCTGCGGGACCCTGCCTCTGCACTACGGTGTTTTGTTCAAGAGATTTAATTGCACCATCCGCAAACGTGTTCCTGCGAGTATTACAATATAATGACTCTGTTCCAACATGAAATTAAAGTGATTTTCAGCATTTCTTTGAGTCCAGATAATCTTAATGGAACAATATTATTGTGGAGGGCCTTAAGTCGCGGGTAACTTTGAGGTTCTTATCTGTGAAGAGATGCTCCACCCTCCTTTGTTGTGTTTCGTTTTCTTCTTCCAAGCACTCAACCTCTCTGGCAGTCCTGCTGTTCTAATCATTGTCAATGTCATTAGTGATGAGGTGGTATCTTTGTTTCTCTCATATTAGTTTTTCCTTTCATCAAGGAGATGCCATTGAAGACACAAAAAAGGCCCCCAGGTTCCCCACTGCAATAAAGTGCAGTAGGCAGAATGAATTGCTTCCCTGACATAATACCCCCATGTCAGTGGGAGCAGGACTGGCTCAGCTGCATATGGCTATTGTTTCTTATATCTAAATATCTCACTATTGTTTTATATCTTTGTCATTTATCGACAGGCTCTGGCATATGACTTGTCATTGTCTGTAGGTCATTTTAAGAAATACTGATAATTGACCGGAAGAGATATCTCCACTCATGCAGCTGCGTTGATGAAAACATGCACCAGACTGTGCTGAAATATTTGTAAATAAGAGAGCGAATAGAGTGACGTGGGATGTGGCGGGGGAAGAGAATGAGAAGAGGGGGCAATAAGAGAAAAGGGAGGAGTGGTTTGGAGAATGCATGCATACAAACGAGGCAAAGAATGGAAAGCGCTAAGACAAACAAATCTGCCCCATTGATTTATTGGCTGGAATAGTCTTTGTGACGGGAGCAAGATTGATCAAATGGAAGGTTATCCTTACTCACAGAGGCAAGCTGTTTGCCAATATCAATCACTGGAAATTCAAAATGCCCAGAATAGCCCTTGACATTCCAACACAATGGGCACGGGAGCAGGAGCAGTGTGAGAGGAGGATAATGAAGTGTGTTTGATGGTCAGCAGCATCTAGCAGCACAGGCAGATTCACGTGCCAAGCTTCACGGCCTGGAACCAACTTGGCATGTCAAACGTGTTTGGATTTCTTTCTCTCTCTGACATTAAAGAAGGATGGGGAAGTGCATGGCATGTAAACCACTGCTACCTGGACCAGAGTTTTAGTTTCAATCATCTGATCATTTTTATTGTGTTACGTTACTATTATCTTCTATTATCTTGTAATTTATTGGATGTTTTACAGGCTGTGTCTATTTGAAGACAACACATGACCCATAATGCATTGGAAATGGCAAGGCAAGGCTATAAGAAAGGTATCCAAGTGAAGGGCAGGTAGAGGTAAATTTAAGAGTAAATGTGTGTGTGTGTGTGTGGATATGTAGGTATGTAAGACAACTAGGTCTGGGCCCTCTACACTCCCTTAATCTCCAAGGACTGTGCTCATTGAAAGTCTATTAATTTCCCTGAAACCTTGTTGACAAAAATCACCACCAGCTTTACATCAATTTGGAGGCTGTGTGCCTGTGTGTGTGTGTGTGTGTGTGTGTGTGTGTGTGTGTGTGTGTGTGTGTGTGTGTTGGGAAGGGGGTTGCAGTGAAAAGGGCCGCAATTAATCTCTGTGAACTGGGATCTCCTGCCTCCATTTATCTTATATTGTAAATGAGTACAGTAATTGAGGCGGTGGCAGGGAGCGTCAGGAGCCCAAGTGGAGACGCTGTGGAGATCTGCACCGGAGGGCGCAGGCTGATTGAGCATTATAGTCTTAAGTACCAGACTTTAGGTCCCATTACCAGCCTTACTGTACATACAAGCTTTCACTCATTCCCATACAGATGGGAGGGGATACAAAGGCATATTTATTTATGTTTTTTTTATTTCTAAACATATATATTGCTAGAGGCCTTGATTTGGTCAAAGGTGGAAATGGGTGTGTGTGTTTTTGGTTCACCTCACCGTTGTTACGACGGTTTGTCAACATTGCATGTCACACATGTGGCAGGTTATTTCAATGTTGTATGTGTTTTCTGCTTATGAGCAGTTGTGAGAATTGGGGATTGGGGGCTTGTGGGAATATACAGTATGTCTATGAGAGGGGAGGGGAGAGAGAGAGAGAGCGTGAGAGAGAGAGACTGAGAGAGCGAGGGAGAGAGAGCAATCAGCAGGCCCCATTTGTGGCAATCAGAGAAATGCCTTTTTTATTGCTCTGCAAAGGCACTCGCTGCCTGCTGATGCAGAGCAGAGGAGAGCAGAGTTGAGTCGAGCACCAGCTATACCACTATTAAAACGCGCGCCTCGGCGGCTCCTGCCGTTTTGATCCCATGGAGTCCGTGGTGTTTCGATCGGCTTGGTCCTCGACACCCTGCATCCTCATGTCATTCTCCACAACAACAGTTGCCATTTCATACTATGCCAACTAATGAATCCCTGCACCTGCGTGGACAACAGTGATAATAAAATAAATCGAGTCGGAGACTATCTGGCTAGTCCGAATAGGACTGGGTCCAAAATGGCTCTGCCAAAGGAGTGGAGCTCCTGTAGTCTCAGCATGGCTCCCTAAATGACTGCGGACCCACAACGTTTAGAAGCCACAAGCATCTTATATTACTCACTTCAAGGCAGCTCCATAATGTCACCACCAGACTCCATCAGTCATACAAGGGGAAAAATGAGCAGTCGGGCCATGAGGCATTATTTCAGTAGTGTAGTATTCTGCCTCCTATCCTGTCTCCCATCCTGCTCTTTCTCTCTCTCTCTCTCTCTCTCTCTCTCTCTTTCCCTGCCATCTGTGGCCGGAGGAACTCGAAATGTTGTGTCAGTATTTTTATGACTCCCTCGTTCGCGCCGTTCGCGCTTCTCGTGTTTATGACATCACCGGCATGGCTCCAGAGGGGCCAGCCTAGCGAGGCCTGTGTGTTTATTGCTTGGTTTTAATGCCCATTCGTCAAGGCTACCCCTGGAGCTGCCCGGGCAGCCTTAGTTCCCGCCCCCACCCCCCCCCCCCCCACCCTCTCCAGATCTATACGCTTGCAGCAAGAATGCATGCTGCAGGGGTTTCCCAGGTCTCTATCCTTCCTCCGGCACCCTAACAAGAGACAGAAGGAGAAAAGAGAGAGAGAGAGAGAGAGAGAGAGAGAGCAAGGGTGGTTTGATGTGACGGAAGCTTCTGGAGGACATCCCACCGGCCTGCCCTAAACGGAGTGGAGGTGTCGAACGAGACCATTTGAAAGGATTGATTCCCAAGAAGCACTTTGCTCAGGGCCCCAGGATGAGAATCGCTGTCAGTTTGCTTGCAGCATTGTCTGAGCTTTGGGTAATAGATTATGGGTCTGTGATTGGAACAGCTGTTTGTGTATTTGTGTGAGTGTGTGTCTACATGTGTGTAAGTGTTTGTGTGTGTGTGTCCTAACGGCAAGTTGTATGTCTGGATGCATGTTTCTCTGTGTACAGAGGGATCCATTTTGTGTATAGCTGTGAGGAAAGTGTGTTAATTTTGTGATGTGTGACGTATGAGTATCCATATTGTAGGTATCACCCGTTCAATTCACATGATGCGAATGTGTTTATGTGTGTGTGTGTGTGTGTGTGTGTGTGTGTGTGTGTGTGTGTATCTGTGGTTCTGAGGTTTCTGCAATATATGTCATGTGTATGTGTATGTGTGTGTGTGTGTGTGTGTGTGTGTGTGTTCATATAGAATGAGAAGTGAGCTGAGAGCACAGTGAATTTATTGGCTCTGGCCGGTGCTTCGGGCCATGCCAGCGTCAGTCTGATGGCATGTGACAGGTGTAAAACGCCGCTTAAGTGCTCATCTGGGACAGAGTGTTGTAATAATTATTGACGCTTAAGCAAATCCTGTGCTGACTCTGTCATACATAGCTCCTCCACAGGCCCTAGTCACAGTAAATGTGGAGCTGTCAGCAGCACTGCGCTCCAACTGAAGCCCCCATAAAAATATACACACTCCTTACAGGCTGTCAGGGCTAAATGTCTGCCTTCACTACAGCAATACACAGCTGATGGTTACTTAATGGCAGGCAGAGTGTAATGATGCCAAATCATTAAAGGCAAACAAAATTCGCATGAAATCGACATATGTGTTCTTGCAGTGCAGTTCACTCTCTCTCTCTCTCTCTCTCTCTCACACACACGCACACACACGCACACACACAGTTAATATCCATTACATAAAAATGCTTTGGTCTCTAGATAAAATAGTTGCCTGAAAAGTCTATAACAGTCAGTAGAATCTGATTCAAAAACCCCTGCCTTGGTTTTCTCCTGGTTGTATATTACTGTTGTCTCACATCCCCAGATATTTCTTTAATATCTGCGAGATACATGACAACAGAGATGAAGGATAATGCGGAGATAGCACAGAACACCACCTGGGCCGGCCGTTCGTGTCAAACCACACTCATATCTAGCTTGCTCCTCCAGGGGGTGGGTGGGGAGGGGGGGCTGCCAGAATGCAGACTACACAGATCTTTCTTATCAAGGGCTCACAGCCAAACATGCCATTTCTGTCCAGCTCAGCCCAGCTCTGCGCAGCCCATCCCATCATTAGCCACTGGACTCTCTATTCTGCCCTGGGAAGCCTGGGTAATGATCAGCTGCTAACGCCGCTAACACCCACACCCGCGCCTGTCTGCTGTCTGCTGCCATGTTGTCCAGTGTTTGTTGTCAACAGCATGAAGACACTCCTGCCTTGGGGGAAGCAGACTAACATGTCCAGCCAGCCACATGGCAACCGCTACAGGTGTTGTCCTGTCACATTGTGCTCTGCCTTTAGTGTTAACATTATCAAGACGCCTCTTCAGAGGATACAGACCAACCAATATTTAGGATTACTGGACTATTTAAAGGCATTGGTTTGTTGTACAAAGGAAGTAGAACCAGAACTCGTTCCTTTCTGGTCTGTTGCCAGGCAGAGTACAGACTCTTCAGAGTACAGACAGTTCATACAATCCTGAATACCAGTGGCTTTTGGTTGTTCTTGCAGTTATCACCTATATGAACTTATTTGAACCTTTAGAACTTAAATGACATATAGCTGAAATCTTTACAATTGTGAAAAAACCAAAGAAGCCATTTCTACTTAATTCTGCATTAGACAAAACTCTTGGTAACCCTGTCTATGAATCCAGTACTCACAGAGCACACTGTAACATGGCCCTGAACTGCAACAACAAATCACAAAATGATGGCAAATAAAAATCATAATTGCAAATTTCATAACACATCAACAAATCCTAAAAACAAATTAGCATGTAAGGAATCCAATTAAAAATCATGAAACACAATTACATGGAATTACAACTTCTACCGGAAAGGGTATATCTCCTCTCAAAAGGAAATGTCTCTGATTGGACAGATGCTCCGCCTATCTACCAACATTGTCTGTGTCCAGTGCACAGTGTTCTAAAGTAACCTTCCTGCTTGCGAAAAGGGAGGCTGGAAGATAGAATTGAACCAAGCTGAATTACTGAAGCCTAATACATATTTTGACTTACGAAAGGGAGGCAAAGAGAGGGAATTGAACCTAGCTGAATTACTGAGTGTGATACACATTTTGACTCATTGAAAAAAGCTGCTACTTTGTCTCTGTCTGCAGTCGAGAGCCGAGAAGGAAGCACTGCTTAATGTATAGCACTCATCTGATGCCTTGATTATTTTGCGATCTCTCCAAAACGTTTGGCTATCCTCATTAAAGAACTCCTTGCATAACCTACTTGTAGCCAATGCAATCAGTGACTGCCTCCTCCGCATGTCACTGAGCTGCACACTGGTTGGGAGACAAGACAAGCAAATAAACTCTGTGATCAGCTACTTTGGCACTCTATAATGTTTTTCTTTTTTCACTTGAATTTCTAAATGTGGGCAATTCCACAGAAAACTGTCACATTCATAACACCAACACAATGCCATGGTGTGGTATGATGTGAATGATGACTACATGAAATTTAAGCATTCGGTCTTCTTGGTTGTAGAACTTACATGAAAAACTATTCACATTAGCATTTGCATCATACAAATGCCATGGCATTTTGATGGCATTATGCCCGTGACAATTTTCTGTGGAATTGCCCAGGTATATTACTGCTGAGATGTTAGTCTTTCCTTCTCAGCCCTCGACTGAGTGATCAAAGTAGCCTATCGGACAACTTTAGGGCTGGTAGGCTAACAGAGACTGTTTACAGCTTAGGACTTTGGCAAACCCCCTGCCCTTTAACAGGTGTAGGCCATGAGCATCAAACAAATAAATCCAGCTTTAGTACAATACATTGCAGCTTTATTCAGTGAGTCAAACTATGCATTAGGCTACACTGCAAATTCTACTTAGTTTCATTCCCTTGTACCATATTATCCCACATCCCACTTTAGTTATTGTCTATAATGGTACCTTATTGACTTTTATGGGTAATTATGTTTTCGTTTTACTTTGCTTATAGTATGCACTGAGCATAAGTACTCTTTATAAGAGCTTTATAATGCCTTGTGACAGTCCGAGCTGTAAAGGCTTATAAAATGGCATTATTATGCCTTATGAGAAAGTGTAACCAAACTTTTTCTACTTTTTTTTTGGTCACCACCAAAATGCTAGCCTGGCTATGCCTTCCTAGCACTTCTGCTTGATTATCATCTCCCTACAGAGCTAGTCTGGATTTGATCCCACTGAGCTTGTTGTCTCAGGGGGCATTTTAACCTGTCCAATCACGAACAGAGGGAGGCGTTATGAATGCAGAGCTAGAATGCTATCAGTCAAGGCAAGCTATCAGTCAGGGGCTGATCCAATCTTTTTAAACTTAAACACCACAAACAAGCAATGGAGTCTTACTTCAATGTCCAGACCCTCTGTACAAAAGAGCAGAATGAGGGTCTGGTTTTCTTGCCAGGCTACCAAAATGCAACAATTCATCAAAATACCCACCACACACATATTGAAACATACATAAGGTAAATGAAATGAACTAAAACAATTACAATTACATGATGATCCTTATATTTGCTCTCTTTGATTTTGTATTTTAAATAACAGAGAACTTTTTTGTGTTTATGTTTGAGACAAAATGACATATTAAAACAGAGTGAAGGGGAAAGAACAGAGAAAAAAAGACTAGGGGTTGTCGATGTATCGTTTCTGTGATAAAGTATATGTGTAACTGTTGCCACAGTAGAGGCAGAGTGTAGAACAACTTTAATGCGCTGTGTTTCTCCATTCAGATTAGGATAACCTTACAAGGCCCTTTCTGCAAAGTTTCTCAGACATCAGTGCAGAAGAACAACAAACTTTAATCCCTCAGAGATGTGATGGTGGAAAAAATAAATCCTGTAATTGGTGGGAAGATACTTTGTATCTTTAGATGCTGCAACAGGAGACCCTATTTTTTTTATTTTTTTTATTTTTTTATTTATTTATTTGTGGGTATCTAAAAAGACTGTTTTAAAGATAGAATACTGTATGTCTGGTGGGACTGGTCTGGCTTTGCCTCTTATCTTAAACTGGGTTGCAACACTCTCCTCAAGCCTTGATTCTGTCATCATGACCTTGTGTTTATAGTGCAAAGGTAGCCTGACCATTTTTAAGCACTCAAATGCTCTGAAACGTTTGGCTCTCTGACTCTCCCCATCCGTACATGTGTGGGCTGTCTGTGCCTGTGCTACACACCTTTCAGTCTGGATTGCTGTGAACATTTCTGTAGGTTTTCAGCATCCAGCATCCAGCTGTGCGCTGTTTTGCAAGCTTTGGCTGTAACATCATAGCTGCGTTGTGCTCTAAATGCTATATATTTAGTCTGTTTGCCTCCAGTGATATGCTTTTTTTCTTCTCTGGGTTGGGCTTATTGATGTACTTCAGAGGCATAGAAAGGTGTAAGACAAATAGCTCCCAGGGAGTGTACACTGTGCTGGTCATAGATTCAGGATAAAAATATCAATACCTTTCAGAGAGAGAGAGACAGAGAGAGAGAGAGAGAGAGAGAGATGCTCTCAATGTTGGGGATACTGAGTCCATATCTATCTATGTCAAAGATTAATCACCAACATTGTTGAGTAACATATTAAAATTAAAGCAACATTAGTCTTAACCCTCCTGTTGGGTTTATTTCATGGCAACAACCTTGGTGTTTTAGTCCAAAATGATTGAGATAATGCATACATTATCAATGTTTATCATCAGATTTTGTGAGAGACTTCTGTATTAACTTGCTCTCTGAATATTACAACCTTCAAACTTTAGTGTACTAAATATGGCTTGAAGGCCTCACTGAAAGATGTAATTCAGTGAGGGAGAGATTTTATTGGAAATAGGTTTTTGGTGGAGGCTGTCGGTGGTAAGTAAAGTAAGACTGACTGATGTTTGTGTAAGTGAATACAAACACACTTACATTGTCCATTTGGTCTGTATGTGTTTGAAAAGACTGCATGTGTTTGAAAATAATTCTGAACATTTACTGTGGTCTAACCCATTCATTTTCAAAAATGACCAGAACACCACAGGTGTAACAAAGTTGAATAAAACACCCAAAATCTTGTGAAAATGTTTAAAATGTTTGTTCAGATAACCTATATGAACAAAGTCATGGAGCCCCATGACTATTCAATTAGATTAAGTATATTTTTGAGAGGGAAAAACATTTGACCATGAACACAACAGAAGGGTTAAGCTAAAAGCATTTTTCCAAGCTGACAATTTCATAATGCAGACAGTGGACACAACATTATGCATATACTTCACACAGAAAGAAAACACAAGCATTCATGCACACACATCCACAAAAACAGAGAGCGAGAAAGAGTTACACACAGACTCCGTATGTAGGCCAAGCAAACTTCCTGAAGCCGTCATATCCCCACATGCCTTTACTTCTCCTGTGCCGGTAGCTGACGTGAGGGCCTCTTGTACTGAGGACAAACATGTCGCGTCCCTAATCCATCACAGCTACATACAGGTGACACATTGGCAAACATTTCTACTCAAGACTTTCATTGTCTTTTTGCCCCAAACTCACACACACTCTCTCACACACACACACACACAAAATCTCCTAAGCCCCATCCTCAGCTTCCCCCAAGCGCACCCCCCGCAAACCCGTTCCACACACCCACCCATCTCCAAAGCGCCCTCGCCACTACCTCTCATTTTGCGCACTCGCTCTGTGTTAACAGGAATCAGCAGTGGAGTGTGGTGGGGTGATGATGCTCTAATGAAGATGAATATTCAGTTGCCTCAGAAAGGTTCCTGGAACGTTTCCCAGCCCTGCATCTGGCTCTCCAGTCAAACTGGCAGCATGATAAGAGGAGGGGGGAGGAGAAAGTAATCTCAGGGAAAGAGGAAAGAGAGCGAGAGCGAGAGAGAGGGGGGACTAAATACAGAAGGTACCATTTTACAAACAACCACTAAACAAAACATTCAACAAAACTCCTCGCATCTTCTTTCCTTTGACAAGAACAGAAAATGTAGCGGTCTGGGAGATGCTGATGTTTAGCTCCATCCAGAGGGGTTCCTATGGCTATGACAGCGTGGTCAGTGAGCATGAGGAAAATAAAGAAATAAATGAACAAATCCAAAAGAGTGCCGAGCCAAATGAGAGCAAGTACAGAGATTGAGGTGGAGGTGAAAATGAGGAAGTTTATTAATTAAAAGAGAAGGGAGTAGGTGATCAGGCGGCAGTGTCACATTGGAGACAAAGTTTATCTGGGGCTGCTGAGGCTGACAACTTTTAGCATTGAGCCAGCATGACGCTCGTCAGTTAAGACCACTTCCAGAAAGTGTCTTCTCAGTTTGAAGACATCCATTTGCTCAGGGTGATTGAAGAACACATACACAGACACACGCGACACACACACATATTCCTTTTCATCAGACAGTACAATGGTTCAAACCAGCAGTCAAACCATTATCTATCATTACATTTTTGTATTTCTGTGCCTTGATTGTGTAAATGGAATGAAAAAGTTCTTCAAGACCAAATAGTGAAGGTGTATAGGCCTTTATTTTTCTACTTTTACATTTTCAAGACGAGGCTCAGTATCACTACAGACAACCCAATATTGTTCAGCCTGGGTAGTACTCAGTGGTTTCTTGATCTATTTTGTTTTTCCTGTGCCACAGACGTAAACAAAGAAAATTGGTCAAGTAGGCAACTGAATCAGAATACTTAGACCATGCATCTTTCATCTGTCACTGCAGAAGGATCTTTTTCAGTGACATTAGATGCAAAGAAAAATTTTATCTGTTACAAGAGCTTTTCATGACAAAAGTTTTTGTCTGACATTATTGACGAGAAAAAAAGCATCATCGTCAGAGATAATTTCTTAAGATATTTTAGTGTATTATTATGTGAGTTGGTATCTATAAACAGTTCTGAATAATATGTCATTACTTATAAGGTTTTATGAATGGATTATAACCTTTATGAAGGCATTTATAATGCTTTATTAATACTGGGTGAATAGAACGTGTTACCACATCATTCTTGTATCCTGTTAGTAACCAAATAATGAAAATTATTTGGATACTAACCTGAAGTCAACTTGCTGACATAAACTAGCTCATGCATCTGCGTGATAGAAGCCCTGAGATGCACAGGGTATTTTCTTTTCCCATAGCAACATTGCCAACATAGCTGTAGTTGTGTTAGCTGAAATATTTAATATAAATATATTGTTCAGAAACAAGCAAGTTATCCAGATAATATTTTAAGCACTTAACAAACGTAGCTATAGGGGCAGATGCTGACATCCAAAACAAAAAAACAAAAAGAGTTTCAATGCTGAAGTGGAAACATATCTCAATCAATAGTAGACTCTCTTCCCATTGTGAGTCTGCTTCAAACATGGCTGAGGGATAGCACTTCTTCAGTTGTTTACTTTCAATCTCTTTTTTCCTGCCTGTATTTTTGAGCATTTCTGATACTTTTCAATCTTAAAATTGATGGTTTGTTGGGGCAATGAGTCTCTTGAGTCCTAATTTAAAGTGTTGCATGAGCCTTCCATCTTCAAATGAATTCAAACCTACAACTTTCCCTCATGCAGTGAAAAGAACAGTGAGGATGATGGGGCAGGAATGTGATATGAGTGCAGACCATCTGGGGATTAGATCCCACTCTCACTCTCAACATCTCAACCAGCTGATCCCACCAAAAGAAGATGCATCTCCTGTCTTTGTCAACTGAAAAGGCAACACATTAAAGTTTTAATCTCTACTCAACTACAGCCAGATACGTGACTTAGCACCGCTAGACTTTGAAGATGAGGGCCGTGTTGGGTGCAGCAGTTGTAGGTGAGCGTGGGATCACCCAAGCTGGTAAATGGGGTATAGCAGTATGCTGGTGAAGGAACTGCAAACACAGAGGCTCCCAGACTCTCAGATTGATGCTGAGCTCACTCATCATCCACTATCCTCGCCAACAACCCCCACCCCCTACACACACACATACACACACACACACACACACACACACACACACACACACACACACACACACACAGACAGACTCTCCCTCCACCACCTCAGAAGTTCTCATTTTCTCTCCCTAGGATTGAGTTTTTCATTTTAGTGCTGAACAAGCGCTCGGGGATGAGAGGAGGGCGAAAGACTAAGTTTTTGTTGGCTCGGCAAGTCCTGTGCGGGGAATTGGCAGATTATTTGGTCAACCCCCCCAGATCAGTTCCACTACAGATTAGAAGTGTACAAGCTCTATGGGACTCTGTATTTTTTCTCTCCTCTCTCAAGCCTTAAGTCCATCAAAGTCAGAGGGCTCGTCTTCACTGAAAGTCTTGTTACATTAAGCACAGGCGCTGCAAACAGATTTCGCTCAAGAGGCTCACCCCGCCCCCGCACACATCAGTCCAAGAGGCAATATCTATTCAAAGGAAGCCTTTTGCTGCTTTTCTGTATTCCCTAAACGGACAATAAATTATCCACTTAGGCAGACACAGTGCAAACTTTAAACTGCCTTTGAGTGTGAGCATGCTGGAAAAAGGGGAAAAAGTAATTTCATCTTCAATTTAGCATTGCCTGGAATCAGAAGGGGAAGACTGCTAAGAGTGAAGGGAAATGTTCCACACACACGCTGGAATCGCTTTCTCCCTCCCTTTCCTGCTCAAAAGGCCACAGTAAGCGGCAGCACAAAAAAAGGAGGAGGATTATGGTCTCCTACTGGAAACCATTTGTGTCAAATCTAGTGCTGTTTCAACTCTAGGAGAGAACAAACACACATACGCACACACGCACGTACACACACACACACACACACACACACACACACAGAAAGTCATTTCAGATATTAATATCAAAAGTGCAAGCTTGAATAAGATGATGAAGACCAGGAAGTCCGTAAAGCATTAATGATGGATGCAGATATTCTGTGTTTTCTATAATGACAAATGTTCTCTTTCATTATTCTTATAAATGTTATTTTTTGACCATATTCTAGACTGCTAACAGACTTCTGATGAAATCGACCTGAGAATTTGTTAGTCATTTAATCATTCTAAATTTACACTACTACTATCACTACAACTGCTACTACTACTAATATTATTATTATTAATAATAATAATAATGATAATGAGTAGAAGATGAAATGTCTCATCATCACAATCCATCAATGATGACCTTAGCCAAGATCATACAATAATCAATACTAGATGGATCTTTCAGTTTTAAAGACTTCCCAGAAGCAATAGTAGTGGCCACAGTGGAGCAGAGCGCAATTCCATATCACATCCCACTGAGTCAGTCTCAGGTCAAGAGGTTTTCATAAAAAGCAAACAGCCATCCCCACATTCCTTACACACAGACACACACACACACACACACACACACACACACACAGTACATGAGGAGATGTTTAGCAGTCTAAAGGCTTCCCACATGCTCATTTGTCAGTGACACTCATTTGAAGAACTATTGATCTGCCATGGCATTAATTAATAGTTCACTCATTAAAACCTTTGCTCTGCATCCTGTTTTTCCCTTTCTGATAATCACTTCCTGTCCTTGATCAATGTTTTTTTTTTCTTTATCCTCACCTTTCCTCTGTTTCTAGCTCTTGTTGTCACTCCAGCCTGAAAGGGCACCATTAATTGCTCTACCTGCACAGTAAACAAATGCTAATAAAATCTCCATGAAAGAGACTATCAATTTCAAGGCCAGAGAATGTTATGTTTTTGTTTTGTTTTGTGAGTCCCACCAATCAAATGGTATTATTATGTCTTCAAAGAAAGTTTGCTTGGCAATTCTTGCTTAAAGCAATTAAACCCAGCGGTGCATAATTATGATCCTACTCCATTTGGACTATCAATTTGTATTCTGACAAATGCTGTACACAAGTCCTATTCTGTTTGTTGATTAGCACAAAGGTTGATGAGAGCATACTTATTACACGGCTCTTTATAATGCTGAAGAATGCTCCATTCACTTCAGTGTGATTTTCCAACGTCTGATTTGCAACGGTCTGATATTTTTTTTGATAATGGACCATTGCTAAGTATAACAGACCACTGTAGCCCTCTGCAGCCATCGGGCTCCCATCTATCTGTCGGGAGTTATTTCACGATACTTGCTATTCTCTTTTTTTTTCCTTTTTCTTTTCATTTCTTGTGTACCTTGTTGTCTATGTCTTAAACTCTGTCACATTTATGTGTGTTGGTATTTAGAGTTGGTATTTAGAGTCAGTCTGGCCGGTTATCCAAGGCAAGCCCGTCTGATGTTAAAGACACACAAGGCAATGTTTTTTGGGTTAATTTACCAGCTTCGTAGTCACTTTGATGATTAAATGGCTCATTAAATGGGGGGGGGGGGGGGGTGAAGGCTCTCTCGACCGCCTCTAGCATAGGTTCTGTGGTTATTAAACTTGCAGGATCTTAATCGGCAAGGCAGTGAAAACGAAACTAAAAATGAATGAAACCAAAATGGCGTTTATTACTGGCTTTCACAGGATTGGTCTGAATGTATGATGCTGTTGCTATTGAAGGTAAGGTAAAAAAATTCAGTCTTGCCCGGTATGCTTTTAATTTTTCAGCTGTTGTATCAGAAAACTCTTCAATAACAAGCTTAGGAAGTGTTTCAAGCCTGTTTGCCAGATGTGTCTATAACTGATCATTTTCACTTTCACTGAGTGGCTCTCACATTTGACAGTATCAGTACTACCATCTACAAAATATCTAGAGTACCAGTACCCATCTGCACAATTTTTTCTACATTGTACTCATGGTAGCTAGTAGGAAAGGAAATGGTTAGAGCTGTCAAGAGTTCTCTCTACAGGGATGGCTTCTGAGGTGTAAGGTCTGGTTCACACTGCAAGCACAGCATAAGCATAGCTGTACATGTTGGAGAGATGGACAAGAGGTTGTGTGTATTACTGTCAACAGATTTTCAAGAACTGAACCAGTGATGTTGAGTTTGACATTACCTTTCATTTCAATTCCGAACACAAAGCCATATCTTTCAGCTCCAGTTATGAGTTATGAAACTCTTAACCTCGGCTTTAGTTTGACAAATTGTTTCAATGTTTTGTCAATTATTTTTGCAAATCTTGCTTGTTTGTTTCTAGTCTGTTCCTGTCAGTTATTCACAATCTGCTCTCTCAGAAATGTGGGTGCTTGTCTGAAATTGAGATTCTGCACCATAATAATAAAATATACCAAACCACACAGTAAAATGTACACAGAATGATAATAGTTTGTCATCCAAACAGGTCAGTCATTCTCACATGCTAATACAAAGGCCTATCTCTAGAGTTCCATAAGAATATCAGGCAATAAAGGGCACATTCCCAGTTCTTAGTCACACTGAGAGTCAATGAAAAGGCTTTAAGCAAGGTCTCATATCCTTTAGTAAAAGCCATCTATTACAGTTCTCTTATTTCCCTAATAAGGTTCTCTGCACAGATTACTATCTTATGTTGCTTTCTATTTGGCTGCCAGTAGCAAACCTGGGGATACTTTTAGAGACCCATTATATTATATCAGGGCCCTGATGGAGGAGGAGATGGGTCTGCATCCAACACTGGGCTTTATCTTCTCCTCACATCCAATATTTCTCTCTTTCACAGACACGTAATTATTATTTCCTGGTAATATAGACGTTAAGTGTGGAAACTGCTCATCTGAATCCCAATGAGTTCAGCTTTCCTTAAACATCGTTGCAGGAGAATTGTGTCTCAGGTTTTATCGGTGTGTGGTGTGCTCCTCACCAGTCCTGGGCCTTGGATGATTCTTTAAAGCACAGGATCTTGTCACTGAACACATTTAACCTTAAAAGCATCTTTATGTTCATGGTAATGAAAATGTTTGCAGTTCTCTTTTTGCTTATTGCACAGAGACTCATTGCAAGATGGTCATAAAACATGGATAGGCACTCACGCAGACACACACACAGACATGAGAATAAGATAATGCACATATACCAAGTTCCCCTGTTTCTCTGAAAAAAAAAAAAATCCTTTGCAATGAGCTCACTGAATGGGTGTCATTCAGGAACAATGGGCATTGGTCTGGCAACAAAGAGATTGCCTTCTCTCGTCCAAGGGTATAACCAACACGAGAACTTTGGGGTTAAATTTAAGCATTGGAGTTGTTTGCTCATGTCAAAGGAAAATGTGTGTTTCTATGTTGGAGTGTTTGTGCGAGCACTGCTGTGACGCTGTGAGGTAACAGTAGCTGTGGTGGAAGCAGTAGTGCTAGCGCTAGCGGTGGTGGTGATGGCGGTAAACAGGCAGCCTGACATGTAGAGGCTAATGAAGCACTGAAAGCAGCTTGTGGGGCGTAGCAAGAGAGCTCTTGCACTTCAAAGTGCCTCAGCAGGGCTGGACTCACTGTCTACGCATACAAACCACTTCCTGAAGGTGAGCACACACAGACAAGTCATTGGATGTAAACAAGCCAGTAGAAGAGAGAGTGAGCGTACGAGAGAGAGAGAGAGAGGAGAGAGAGAGATCCTTCCTCAAATTATATTTCACAAATGATGTGGTTAAGCACTAGCTTGGGCAAATCCAGACTGCCCCTCAGTTAGGACTGAGTGTTGGTGTGGAGTTGAGAGACATAGAACCACTTAAATAAGTTAAATTGGTGTATTGAACAAAACTTTTTGGAAGAGGAGTAAACATCCTTCTTGTACATGAGGAGTTTTAACTGCATGTTGTTTTGCCATATAGAAGGAGAATACAAAGTTAAACCATAAGTAGTAACAAAGATCCCATCATTGGTTTTGCATCATATAATACCCAGCCTAGGGTTGACTGGTCACTGGGTTGTCAGGGATTTGTAAATAGGCTGTAGACACCAGACTGAACGACAAAGTGAATTAAAATTTGCTAGCGGGTAGGTCTGTGTTTACTATTTCTAGATAAACACCGGTCAACAGTCAAACCAGCAACAAGATACCCAAACGCTAAGATTTCTTTACCTTTATTTCAAAGTGAAGTGATGATTAAATTACTGTGTTTATCACAATAATCAGATAATTGGCAATAATCAGGTTAACTGTAATAATCTGTTCTGATGTGTTTACATGCATTTTAGTAGATTTGGTTAATTGTTAATTCTGGATTTTTGTCAAATTTGTTTGTTCGTCAGTGTTTCTCGCAATTAAGGTATAGATACATCTCAAACAAATCAGATTATAGTGATAAACTGATAAACTGATAGCAGCAGTAATCTGATAAAGAATATTGGTCTATTCTATTAATATGACCATTTGAATGATCGTTTTTTTTTGTGTGCATGTAAACGCATTCAATATGACTGCATGTCCAGTTAAAGAGTTAACTGAGGTTGGGGACAGAATAATGCATATTCAATTGCATCACAACAGAAAGCCTCAGACAGGGAAATGCTGAAGGTCTCACTCAGGTCAAATTGAGAACATCCGTAGCATAACTGGTGAAGCCATTGTTTCAGGGTCACTTAGACACATGCTGAAACACATGCACACACACACACACACACACACACACACACACACACACACCACACACACACACAAAAAACAAAACCTTCTTGGGTAGGTTACATTAAGTGTGGAGATGTGCAGGACCATGGTCATAATGAATATCATAATTTTCATGCATTCAGCTGGAATGAAGGAATGAAGCCAAGGGCAGAATGGTAAAGAACAGCATAGACTTTGCTCAATGATCCAGCTGAACAGTTTGTTCAGCACAAAGCTGACTTGGCAAATCAATGAAAATGAACAGAGGGGATGTCAGATGATAGATTTACTAGTCTATAGATGTGTGAACATGCCTAAAAGAAGGTGCTTTTGCTTTATGGCTGGTATTGACTCTTTAATACAATAATGCAGACAGGGTAGATGTGGATGGAAGTTGATGTTCTAAATCCAGGCTAAAGCTGAGAGTTCCTCTGCAATGTTTGGAGGTCATGTGACTTTTACATTTGCATTTCAATATCTGCTTGCATCGCAAAGATGATGCATGTTGGTGGTGCTATGTCTTACAGTGGAACATCAAAGTGGAGGACTGAGAGTGAAATCCAGGGTTTAAGAAAACAGGTAAATAAACAAACAAATAAATAAATCAATGAACGCCAGGAGATGCTTTGGGTGTGGACATGTATTTGTACGCAGTGTGGAATTTTAGAGCCCCACGGAGGAATAAGAGGTGGTGAGGAAGTACATCTGAATGTGGATGTTTACTTGGCAAAGGGCAAATATCATTTTTTTCCCACCACAAAACCATACTGAACAGCTACGAATGTCCCCATATAGAATTTTGAAAGATGTTCAGATGAATCCTCCATCTCCACCGCACACCACCAGTATTTGTGCCCAGTCTAATTCCATTACAAACATTAAGACAGGCTTCAGCTGTGGCATGTTATTAGCAGAGTGTGATTTCCCCTCCCGCAGACAGCGATATTAATTAGGCTCATAATGCCTTCTGGAATGTCAGGGGGGAGAGAAAGTGCTTTTCCCTATTCTGTCTGGCCTTTGTGAGGTGATCCTCTTTGCCGCAGCCTTCATTGCACATTCTAGCGCTGTTAGCCATGCAGGTGTCGGACTTACGTTCTGAATGGCACACGAATGCTAATGCACTATTGTAATAAGGTCTTTGAAGTGTGCAACACACGCGTGTGAGAGAGAGCACGTCCACACACAGTCGTGGAAGCATAATGCCAAAAATCCCTTTGAATCTGGCTTCAGCTTCTTTTCTCCTCCACTGGCAGCATCAACAAGGCACATTTCATGTCCCCTGTGCACCCACCCCACCCTGTAACCCTGTAAATTTCTCCTAACCACCCTTTTCTCTGGCTTCCACATTTCTATTCTCAAAGGACTCGATTTTAACAGAGTTGAGTTTACCCCTTTTCTTAGTGTTACTGCTACATCTGCCTTTAATATTCATTTTCTCACAGTGAGCCTTGCGTCAGCTCTGATATGCTTGACGTGACAACAAGCGGTTCCAAACATTAACAGTCAAGGCGTGCCGATCCGTGGGAAACATGGCTGGAAGTCTACTCAGCGGGAGGTGTGTGTGTGCGTAGGGAAGGCAGGATTACTGGGGTTAGAGCTGTGAAGTATTGGGCGTACTTTGAGAATGGGATGTAAGATGGGTACTAGCACCTTAAGCAGCTCTCCTGCAAAATAAAGAGGTTGGGTAACATCACCCTCTCTCAAATGCAGAGAGAGAAAAGCAAAGACAGAGAAGAAGCCTGGAAAGATCCAGGCCATCAGTGTGTAATCTGCAGCATTGCCATCAGCTTCACTTATCGGATGCAATAGAATGCATAGGCTCCCAGACTGTGACCTACTCTGGGGTGTATTGGGTGGGATGAGGAGTATTTTTTGTGTATTTGTTCATTTTGAAGACAGAAATGTGTGTGTGTGTGTGTGTGTGTGTGTGTGTGTGTCTGTGTATGTGTGTATGTGTGTGCACGCAAGACAGTCTTCTTTAAAAATGTTAGACATTGTCAGACAGCTATATGAATAAAAGAAACAGATGAACACTAAAATGCAGCCCCATGAGATGCTTGATGTTTTTTGTCTGTTTACTTCAGATAAACCTGAAATAAACTTTAGGCAGAGTCCTCAACATAGCCAGCAAAAATGGGTAAGTTTGCGCAAATTCATTGCATTCACTGTGCAGATTCACTGCATAACAGCCTAAAGCAATTTCCCATTATTACACATTCAAGTGTGGTCTCATGGAAGATGCCTGATCAATTAGTTGGTCTGGTTGCATTCAGTAGACAGGCAGAGAAATAGTCTTGCATAAAAGAGAGCCCCAGGGAGCACAAGGACCTTAGTAAATAGTGTGTTCTTTTACTTCCTGAAAAGTGCACTTTCTGCTTCCTTGTTAAGTGCCGCTGCCGAGCATCTAGAGCGAAAACAATCAATACCTTAATATGAATATGATACCCTATTGCCACAGTACCCCCTCTGAGAGATGCCTATGCAGTGACAAAGCAATCAAGAGGTGTAGGTTGACAACAAGCTGAGTGCAAATTAGTTTTGTAATATTCTCTATATGTCTGCAGTCTTAAGGCCTAATGGTGTGCTTAGTGTTTTACAGACCAACACAAAACACCCACATTTACGTTTCTGGTGTGATGTGTTTTTGTAAACTAATTATCTTTTCACAAGTTCATACTTCTTCAAGATTGGGTCTATGCAGAAGCACTGATTGCATATTAGTTCAGATATGGGGCCAGGGTCCTGGGGGGGCAAGAAACTGTAATGCCAGGGCTCCCTGCAGATGATTACTGGGCTAGAAGTGAAGGATAAGGAACTGGGGATGGGGGATTGGAAAGCGGGCCAAATGTCACAGCAGCTACGCAGAGAATGAGTGTAAATTTTCTATCAAAATTGAGAGTCTGAAACACATTATATACATCTTCCAGTTGTTCCACCAGATTGTTTGCACAGAACATTTGCTTGTATTTCACACAAATGGGTAAACTGCTGGAGGCAGTTTAGAGTGTGTCTGTGATGATGCTTTGAATATGGGGTGGAGAAAAGAAAAAGTTCTGTATCTAGTCTTCGATAAAACATGGAGAGCACTTTGCCATTTAGCCAGCAGTGTTCATAAAAATCATTAGAAACTCTTGTGTAACACAGGTTCCTTCAAGAATAACAACAGTTTGTTTTTTTTATACCAATGATGTGATGTCTTGTCTCCAATTAATGCCTCTCGGTTATACAGTACCACATACTATAACCTCATTGCAGCCTGAATTTTTTTTTAAAGCAATCCTATGTAGGTTTTGCTTGCAAGGTCCTCCTACAGACAGGAAAGTATATTGTCTGTAACAACTGTCATAAAGTCTGTATGGCAGGGCTGCATTTATTGACAATTCCGGAAAACTTTCCTGATACAGGACAAACTAATGAGCGATTCATTGCTTCAGGGCAGGTAAAGTAGCCTTACAACATTTTTGTAATATCAGAAACAAAATCTAACGTGACAAAAATGACAAAGAACCAGATAGTGTTTTAATTTTAATCCTGGCAGGCCATTTTCATTTTGACTTGGACTTGCTATCGTTTGCATTCACTACACTGAACTCAAAAAGCCAACATGTTTCTTTATATACTGAGAAGTCAAGCACTGAACATTCCCTGCAAAAATGTTGGTGTTGGTGTGTCAGACACAGACAGGCGGAGGCAGTAGATAAACTAATAGTCTTTATTTGACACAAGAACAGGGGGATAACAAAAGCCGTGTCCGTTACTCTAACGGAGAAATAAAAGAACAATGCACAAAGGCAAGGGGCAAAACTAACACACAGGAGATTTACGAAAGGCAAGGGGCAAAACTAACACACAGGAGATTTACGAAAGGCAAGGGGCAAAACTAACACACAGGAGATGTAGGCGAAACACAACCGTAACAAAGACACAAACCAGATAAGTTGAGAGGGAGAAGATTCACGGGGAAGTCTAGGCTGACGCGGGAGGTGATGCGGAGATCACGGAAGACGAAGGGAACATACGAAGGAACAGGAGACAAGGTAATAGCGACGAGACCAGACACCGAGTGAAGCGGGAGGGAGGCTTAAGTAGAGTGGAGACCAGGTGACACTAATCAAAACTCAGGTGAAGGTGATCGGGCTTGACGAGGTGAGTGCAAACGAGGAGATGAGCTGTGAGACCGTGGCGTAGAGTGAGGGGGCGTGGCCGTGACCAGATCCGATGCGGACCTGACATTACCCCCCCCTCCAGGGGCCGCTCCTGGAGTACGACGGCCCGGGCGCCGGGTACGCCGGCTGGGGCGACCCCGGCCTCGGGGAGCGGGACGGTCCGGATGCTCCGCGTGGAAGGCGGTGAGCAGGTTGGGGTCCAGGATGTCCTCCCTCGGGACCCACGAACGTTCCTCCGGACCGTACCCCTCCCAATCCACCAGATACTCCAGGCGACCTCGACGGCGCCTGGAGTCGAGGACGGAGTCGACCACATACGCCGGGCCGTCGTCCAACAGGAGCGGCAAAGGAGGCTCAGGCCGCGCATCGGGAGCTGCGGAGAGAGGAGAAACATGGTGAGGCGCGTGATACGGTTTAAGTAGTGACACATGGAAAGTTGGGTGAAGGCGGTAGTGAGGGGGCAAACGTAACTTAAAAGTGACCGGGTTGACCTGCTGCACGATGTCGAAGGGACCGATGAACCGGGGGCTGAGCTTCCTAGAGGGCAGTCGGAGGCGGATGTCCCGAGTGGAGAGCCAGACCTTCTGGCCAACCTCATAGGTGGGTGTGGGCCCTCTCCGCGCGTCAGCGTGGTGTCGGAAGCGTTGGACTGCCCTCTGGAGCTGCTGATGTGCCTTTTCCCAGACCCTACCACTCTCCCGGTACCAGTCCTCCACGTTGACCACCGCGGAGGGTTCGGTGTGCCAGGGGAAGAGGGGTGGCTGGTAGGCGAGCGTGCACTGAAACGGGGTGAGTCCAGTGGAGCGTTGACGTAGGGAGTTCTGCGCGTATTCGGCCCAGGGTAGGAAGTGGCTCCACCGGTTCTGGTGCTGAGAGCAGAAGGTGCGTAGGAACCGGCCGATCTCCTGGATCTTCCGCTCCGTCTGGCCGTTGGTCTGTGGGTGGTACCCCGACGTGAGGCTGACGGCCACACCCAGGCGCCCTAAGAAGGCCCGCCAGAATCGGGATATGAATTGGGGTCCCCGATCGGACACCACGTCCTCGGGTAACCCGAAATGGCGGAAGACATGGGTGAACACTGCCTCGGCGGTCTCCGCCGCCGAGGGGATAGACTTCATGGGGACGAGTTTGCATGATTTCGAGAAGCGGTCTACAACCACTAAAACACAAGTAAAATCGTTAGACTTGGGCAGATCAGTAATAAAATCGACGCCTAGGTGTGACCATGGCCTCTGGGGAACCGGGAGCGGCTGGAGCTTACCCTCTGGGAGACGTCGGGGAGTTTTTGCCATGGCACACTCAGCACAACCAGCCACATACCTCTGGACGTCGCGGTGCATCTGCGGCCACCAGTACCGATCGCGGAGGAGAGAGAGGGTCTGGGCAGCCCCCGGATGGCCAGTGCCCAGGGAGGTATGGAGGCTTTCAAGCACCTCCTGTCGAAGCCCGGTGGGCACAAACAGACGATCGGCCGGGGTCTCTGGGGGCGCTGGTTCCTGGGCCACCGCCTGGGCGACACGGTTGTCCAGAGCCCACTGGATCGGGCTCACGATGAGATGTGCCGGCAGGATAGGCTCGTGGGACTTGGGTGAGTCCGCATCTCCGTGGACTCTGGACAGCGCGTCGGCCACGACGTTCTTGGACCCCGGCCTGTAAGACAGAACAAAGTCAAAGCGGGTGAAGAATAGTGCCCACCGGGCCTGGCGAGGATTCAGCCGCTTGGCCTCACGTAAGTAGGCCAGGTTCTTGTGGTCAGTGAGGACACGAAAGGGGTGTTGGGCTCCCTCCAGCCAGTGGCGCCACTCCTCCAAAGCAAGTTTAACGGCGAGCAGTTCCCGGTTTCCGATATCATAATTCTGCTCGGCCGGGGTAAACTTGCGGGAGAAGTAGGCGCACGGATGTAGTCTGGCTGGAGATCCGCTTTCCTGGGACAGGACCGCACCTGCACCGGTGGTGGAGGCGTCAGCCTCCACGACGAAGGGCTTGGTAGGGTCCGGGAGCGTGAGGAGAGGAGCCGAGGCGAAGGAGGCCTTGAGGTCCTGGAGCGCCCGTGCCGCCTCGGGGGACCATTGGAGGGTCTTGGGCTTGGACCGCAGGAGGTTGGTGAGAGGAGCGACCACAAGGCTGTAATTTCTGATAAAACGTCGATAAAAGTTGGCGAAGCCTAACAAGCGTTGCAGTTCCTTGACCGTAGTGGGATCCGGCCAGTGGAGTACGGCGTCAACCTTCCCCTGGTCCATCTTGACGCCCTGGGCGGAGATGTTGTACCCCAAGAACTGGACCTGGCGTTCGTGGAAGACGCACTTCTCCGCCTTGAGGTAGAGGTGGTGTTCACGGAGCTTGCGGAGTACCTGTGCCACGTGCTGTTGGTGTTCGGCCTCGTTCCGGGAATAGATTAAGATGTCGTCGATGTAGACGAGGACGAACCGATGGAGAAATTCCCGGAACACCTCATTCATGTAGGACTGGAATACGGAGGGGGCGTTGGCTAGCCCGTAGGGCATAACCCGATATTCGTAATGTCCATTGGGGGTGATGAAGGCCGTCTTCCACTCATCCCCCTCTCGTATTCTGATGAGGTTGTAGGCACTCCGCAGGTCTAGCTTCGTGAACACCACCGCACCACGAAGCTGTTCCAAGGCGGCCGGAACCAGGGGGAGAGGATGGCGGAACTTTACGGTGATCCGATTCAGGGCTCGGTAGTCGATGCAAGGTCGCAGCCCCCCGTCCTTCTTGGCCACAAAGAAGAAGCTGGAGGCGGCGGGCGAGACCGACGGGCGGATGTACCCCTGGCGCAAGGCCTCCCGGATGTATTCCTCCATGGACGCTTGCTCGGGCAAGGACAGCGGGTAGACCCTACCCTAGGCACTGGCTCTCCCGGCAGCAGGTCAATGGCGCAATCCCAGGGCCGGTGATGCGGGAGTTGTGCGGCGCGTGCAGGACAGAACACCTCGGCGAAGTGACGGTATTCGTGGGGGATGACGGTGCTACGGGCCGAGTGAGGGCTTTCGACTGACGTGGAACCCACCACCAGGGAGGAGTGACGGTGACGGGACCTAGGAACCGGGAGACAAGACAAACACTGGTTATGACATGAAACACCCCACTTTAAGATTTCTCCGGTGGCCCAATCCACCACCGGAGCATGCTGCACCAGCCATGGGCGGCCCAGGATAAGGTCCACGGTGGCCTCCTCGAGGACCAGAAAGTCTATACTCTCCTTGTGGCTCACGCCTATCTGGAGTGTCAGGGGGCCCACGGCATGCCGGATGGTCCGTCGGGTCATGGGCCGACCCACCACGGAGTGTACGACGTAGGGATGGGGGCTCTCCCGACGCGGTAGCTGCAGGCGTCGGCAGAGGGAGCCGGCTATGAAGTTCCCGGCGGAGCCAGAGTCGAGGAGGGCCCGGGCTGAAAGGGAGACATTGGTGGTAGACAGGGTTATGGTGATCAACAAGGGAGATAAAATGGACGGTTGCAGACTGGTTCCACTCACCTGGACGCGAGACGGGCGCACAGGGCAAGCGCGGATGTGGTGTCCAGAGACCCCACAGTAGAGACACAAGCCCTGTTCGACCCGCCTGCGTCGTTCGGTGGGAGTGAGCTTGACAGAATCGACCTGCATGGGGGTCTCGGGCGTGGAGTCGGCAGGAGCGGGTCGGGGGTGCTGCGGAGCGGCGCGGGAGGCTTGTGGTAGGCAGCCCTCTATCCGGTGCGCCACCCGAATAGCGAGCTGGATAAAACGCTCCAGGCCGACGGAGTCATCATATGCCGCCAGGTGGAGGCGTAGGGCGGGTTCCAGGCCCAGGCGGAAGGTGGTGAGCAGGGCTGGTTCGTTCCACCCACTGGCGGCGGCGAGGGTCCGGAAGCGGAGAGCGTAGTCGGTGATACTGGTTTTGCCCTGCTTCAGGTGGTGTAGTTGTTCCTGGATGGTGGAGTCGCCGACCGGAGCCTGGAAGACCTCCCGAAAGTGCTTCATAAAGGCGTCCACGGATTGTGTGGTGGGTCCCGCCTGCTGCCAGACACTCTCTGCCCACTGGAGGGCCCGGCCGTCGAGGCGCGAGATGACATACGCCACTTTGCCACGTTCAGTGGGAAAACGGCGCGGGTCCATCTCCAGGGCGAGAGTGCACTGCAGCAGGAACCCACCACAGGCCTCCGGGTCTCCGGAGTAAGGCGGGGGATCCGGAGTAGGCGCGACGACGCTGACTGGCGGCGTCGCATGAGCTAACAAACTATGGCGTAGTTCGTCGACCAGGGCTCGAATGGGGTCGGGGTTACTAGCCTCCATGATTAGTTTTAAAGGTCTGGTCTTCTGTCAGACACAGACAGGCGGAGGCAGTAGATAAACTAATAGTCTTTATTTGACACAAGAACAGGGGGATAACAAAAGCCGTGTCCGTTACTCTAACGGAGAAATAAAAGAACAATGCACAAAGGCAAGGGGCAAAACTAACACACAGGAGATTTACGAAAGGCAAGGGGCAAAACTAACACACAGGAGATTTACGAAAGGCAAGGGGCAAAACTAACACACAGGAGATGTAGGCGAAACACAACCGTAACAAAGACACAAACCAGATAAGTCGAGAGGGAGAAGATTCACGGGGAAGTCTAGGCTGACGCGGGAGGTGATGCCGGAGATCACGGAAGACGAAGGGAACATACGAAGGAACAGGAGACAAGGTAATAGCGACGAGACCAGACACCGAGTGAAGCGGGAGGGAGGCTTAAGTAGAGTGGAGACCAGGTGACACTAATCAAAACTCAGGTGAAGGTGATCGGGCTTGACGAGGTGAGTGCAAACGAGGAGATGAGCTGTGAGACCGTGGCGTAGAGTGAGGGGGCGTGGCCGTGACCAGATCCGATGCGGACCTGACATGGTGGGGGTCAGACAGAATATCCACTGCCCTATCTGACTACATGTGTAAATGCCAACTCGTACATATGACAAATCCCACGAGAATTTAATATTAGTACATTTTCTCTTTGATACTTTCCTTCAGAGAAAGCTACACATTTCCATTAGAGCTATGGTGAATAGACTATGGTGAATCTCCTGACTTGCACTCACTGGCGTGAGCTGGAAGAGGGCTGTCCTACCTTTGCCCTTTGCCATTGGTGAGATAGCCCTCCTTCAGCTCACGCCAGCGAGTGCAAGCCAGGATATTCACAGTAATCTGGGCCCTTACTTTATTGCTAGCTTTCTATTCTTCGTGTCCTCTCACTGGGCATTTACCCTCTACATTTTTCTTCTACCCTTTTCATTGTTAGTCTCTTCAGCCACGATAACTAGACTATTTAGAGTTTTCGTTTTTTATTTTACCTGCCCGTCTGTTAAAGGGGGAAGTAATGTGTGCCGCAAAGCTGTCAAATTTTGCAGTTCCTTCAGTGTCTGTGTCTGTGCCCAAACCCCAAAGTTGCATAGCGCCAGTGTAGGCGGTACAGACGCTCTCAAGTGACGATGAAAATGCAACTGAGGTGGACCATCAGAATAATCTTGAAAATAGTCTAGATGGTGAAAAACTACACTGGATTGCTTTAACACGACCATACTACTGTACTTTCAATATCAAAAATATAGAGATTTTTTTCTGTCCTCATGTTTGATATCTGCATATGACAATAACGTCCCCATCCAAAATATTTTTAATGACCTTCAGAAACTCAGGAATTCAGAAACTTTATCATTTCAGACCCATCTCTTTTTGATTTCAGCATTCACACACCCTGCCCTGAGCTCTAAGCTCCGAATGTGTGTATTGATGGCTAAAGAGGTCATCAGGCCCTAGCAACCGGTTGCGGTCCAAGAGCCTGTGCCACTGAACACACTCCAGATGCCCGTGTGTCTTATTCGCTGCCAGGGTGTCCATTTTCCTGGCAAGACATAGAAAGACCACCTTCAAAGGGGGTGGCATCTAATTGTACCTTTAGAGAGTTGGTAATCCTGATAAGTAGGCAGCTTCCATAATGGGCACGTTTGGCTTTGGAATTCATATTACCGTAGGAAGGAAGAGGGAGGCTTGTTTTAATTATATTTATATATTTGGTCAAAAACATTGCTGGTGAAGGTCATGAGATATATTATTGTCAGTTTAATATATGTTTTGATGACACTGGCCATCGTTTTAAGAAAAAATGAGAGCTGTTTATGAATAGCTGCGATTCTGTTTCAGTGACTGCATTACAATGCAAAATCTTGAGCGGAAAATTGCTTGAGAATATCATATACACTGACAATGCCACAAAGTAATATACTAAACATAGTGTTAAGCCAACCATATAATTTCACAACAAAATGATGCCATTGCAATGTAATCCACACAATCTGTGTTACATAGGGTTGTGTAGACAAGACACATAATGACATCCCTTTTGGCTTAAATGTTAGTGAAATATTTTCTCACCGAACTAACATAACTAAAGTTACTTTTCTTTTTTGGTTTTCCAAATAAAATATTGCTGTGGCTACTGTAGGTTTGGGACTGTGAAAGGAAGTGCTCTTCTTTTATCCAAAATGTGTGTGTGTGTGTGTGTGTGTGTGTGTGTGTGTGTGTGTGTGTGTGTGTGTGTGTATGTGTTTGTGTGTGTGTGTGACAGAGAGAGAGAGAGAGAGTATAAGACTAATGGAATGCAGTTTTCCTGTAAACCACTGGTGACCTGTTTCACGGACTGCTCCTTACCACTCAGTCATCAAGCCCATGGCCTCCGAGAGAGATGACAAAACAGTGGGGAAGTGCGTAAAGTGCTGAAGTTGGCGTGAAAGTGCAAAGTAAGCCGGTGAAAGAAAATAAGACAAGCTTTTAGTGCCAACCCTTTAATCCTATTGATCCTGGAGCCTTAGTCCAGAGTGAGGTTCTTAAGGCTCACAGGAGGGTATCAGGGTCCAGGGAGCGCACAGCCTCCTATCTGCACGCTGTGCCTGACTCCTCCTAGCCAGTCACTGTCCTGCCAGTACAGTCACTCCAACTCTCAGCGAAAAATTCACTGCCTGCATGTTCACCCGCTGCGCCTTGTCAATATCAGCCAGTTTCATGGCACAACTCAGACTGACTCTACCCCCCTCTCTCTATTTCTCTCTCTCTCTCTCTCTCTCTCTCTCCTCTCTCTCTATATATATATATATATATATATATATATATATATCTGTCTTCACCTTTTCAGTTTTCTTTTTTTCCATTCCTCTTCACCTCTCCTCTTCACTCTCTTCAGCACTGCTTTCACCTCTAAAGGCCACGTGTCTGGTTCTCTTGCTGACGGGAGAGTGGAGTAGGCCGCATGTTACGTCTGGCTTGGCTCTTTCTGACTTAAACCCTCGTCCTCTGCTCCCACACACACACAGAGACACACACACACACACACTCACACTCACCCACCCACCCACCATCAACCCTGATGCCTGATGCAAGCTGATGTAAATGAGGCTCCCGCCACTTACAAGGTCCCAGGGTGCACCAGCTATCCAACCAGACAGCCCATTGCCTGGGTCTGCGGTCCGAGCTGGTTACCCTCAGTGGAGATCTCCCATCACCCGTCCCCCACTGGGTTGAGAGGAGCGTGCTGACATGTTGGAGATGGCCTTTAGTATCCTCTCTGATGAAACCTTAAGCTCCCACACAGACACACACACACACAGGCGTGTAAATGGATACACACACAGCCACCAACCCACTCTTACTTCATGCTGTGTCTGAATGGCTGTGCCTGGAATCTTACCAGCCAGTCTAGTCCACTCCAGAAGTCCTGTCCGTAGTTTTGATCTGGTATTTACTAAATGCCAAAGCTAGTCACAAAAAAGGTCAGGACAACAAGCTTTTAAATAGGGTCTTGTCATAAATAAATTGGAGTGAGATAGGTGGAGCTGGGGAAAAGGCCTCTTTCCCAGGAGGAAAAAAGAAAGGTATCACAAAGAATAAATGATGTGTAAACATGCAGGTGAGATCCATGCTGGCTTGTCACACTCAAGAAGTGCCAACACCTGCAGGGAATGATGGAACATGTGTTTTTGAGTCTTTGGGGATCCCAGGTTGATTGCACACAAACTGTGTCAACAGGCTCCCTCACCTGGGTTCACTTTCGTGAAGTACAAATATATATTCATTGGCATGACCTAAGATAGAGTGCCAAAGGTAATTGATTGTAGAGGGTGGAGTCAAAAGGACACTCCCTGATGTGAGTATCCAGAGGATCAATAGTCATTAAAATCATATCATTTAGGTCATCAACTTCACACAGGTCAGTGGAAAGTGAAATCATATTACTGAGTATTGGAGCTTGAAAGCTCTTTCTTTACTGGCAATATGTGTTTGATGTAACAAACTTGAGGCTTAAAGTTTGTTTCTAGTCAATTATAATGGTATGTGCTTCAAAACACATACCATTAGAGCACTTAGTACATATCTGCACTTGAATGCAGGTCTGGGGTTCCAGAGGTTCTTACATAACCTCAGCCATGACAAAGTAAGAGAGAGAGAGAGTAATTAGTGCTTTGAAGGCATGGCATGTTCATTGCCATTGGATGTTATGTTATAATACATTTGCCCAATGTAATGTGATTTCCCATGCAAGTCATGGCCACCTCCAGTCTCCTAGCCAAATGCAGATAATGGGATGGGGAATTTAGTTTCAGTCAAACAGTTTCAAATAATATCTTCAGCAAATGTCATTTTCATAAATGCTGTAATTGCTCCAAATGATTGATTTTAATGTCTATGATTTATTTATTTTTTTAGTATGTAGATTTTATCTCAGAAAAAGGTTCCTGAATTTTCTAGTAAATCCTAAAGCATTTTTGTCCTGCTACAAATTTGTGTGAAAGGGTCCAGTGCATTTTCAGATCTAGTGACACATAGGCCAATGCCTCAGTGCCTCCTGGATGTTAATAACTCAATATGATTAATCTGCAGTCTTGTAATTAACTTCTTTACCTCTGGATGGTTGTCATTTGCAATTTCTTGATCATGGTCTTTTCAAAATGATGTGGTCTTTTAAGGTTGATAGATCACAGACGTCACAGATATCAAGACAAACAACTCGAGAGATTAATCATATTTAGACAATGACTGGGGCTTTGAATGTGTCACCATAACCTTTTCAGTGTAAATTTAAATGCAGAGGAAATTTGTGCAGTGGAAAAAAAAAGCCCACCAACCTTGACAGTCCCAATCAAAGGTTCTTTGTGTGTGTGTGTGTGTGTATGTCTACATGTACCCACATGCATTTTCACACACACACACACACACACACACACACAAAGGACCCTCTTAATCTTAATTTACTGACACCTCTGATAAAGACAAATATTATAAAATATATATTTTGCCATTTCCTTTGATTGTGTGTCTTGTTTTGTTTCTTTATTTTAGGGTCCTAGATCCTTTTTTGTGCATTGTCCTCCTACTCTCATCCCACTGTATTCTATGGAGTTCAGGTCAGAGGACTGAGATAACCATGGCATATCACTGACTGGGATGATCCAATCATGCTCCAGTTGTCTTGGCACCGGTATGCAGATTTGGATGCTAAGTATTTCATTGACTTCATAATATGTACCCTGAACGTCTCTAAATGGTAAATGGACTGCATTTATATAGCACTTTTCTATTCCTACAACCTGGGCCTTTACGCAGAAATTATTCTCAAGACATCTCAGAACATCACAGATGCCCCAACTTACCAACTTAGGGATGTCTTATCTGACCACAAGGTGATTCTTTTCTCTGTATTTTTCCAAAGGTGATCCTTTGGGAGTTTTGGCCTCTATTAAAATCTCCCTTACTGTGTTCACACACCTTGCAAGTAGAATTGCGTTCTCCTGTCTTTTCTATGTGGTATGATTCATGTGTAATGCAATTTATGTACTCGAATTCTTAATCACTTCATGAATCAGAAATGCTGCATTTAAAAAAAAAGGTCTGTTGAGATTCTCACTCATCCAGGTCATTGTAGTCAAGGTGTTCAGTAATAAGCAAATGTTCTTCTTTTTGGAGCTTGAAGATGTTTCACCTTTCATCCAAAATGCTTCTTTCAGGTTTAGCCTGGTGATGGAAAGACTAGGAGATCTGAGCTGTAGACCAAACCTTTCATCATGTGACAATGGGTCTATTGACCTTATTTTCAATATTTTGTTCATTATGAAGACCTTTGGCCAATATATTTCTTCCCCTTCAAGGTTCTCCTCATTGTTTTCATGTTTGAGACTAAGATGACACTGTAAACAAGTATTGTTATATTATGCCCATAAGCATGGAACACAATATACACACAACATGTGCATTTGTATTATATTTAATATTCAACCTTGGCATGACAGCCTGTGCTATTTCCACATTCACTGATTTGTCTGTGTTTTTGTGTTGAAAAGTGCCAATTAACCTGCACTTCATTGATATAAAAGAAGGTAGAAATTTGACATGATATACTCTTGTAATGTTATTATATTTTCACTCTGGCATCATAATTAGGATTTGGTAATGGTTTGTTTTTAGATGCTAAGCTTTGTGTCCCTGACAGATTGAATTTATCATGTCGTCTTTCCAAAGTTGTCCTTGCTGCATGTCCAAAGCAAGTGACAGCAAACAGCCAATGAGACGTACAGCATGCCTAATGGATTCAAAAATGCCCCACATGCTGGATTAAGGAAAGTTTAGGTGTGTATGTGTGTAGGTGTGTAGTGTGTGCGTGTGTGTGTGGTTCAAGCACTTGTGTGTGGTGTGTGTGTGTGTGTGTGTGTGTGTGGTTCAAGCACTTGTGTGTGGTGTGTGTGTGTGTGTGTGTGGTGTGTGTGTGTGTGTGTGTGTGTGTGTGTGTGTGTGTGTGTGTGTGTGTGGTTCAAGCACTTGTGTGTGGTGTGAGTGTGGACTATAAGTGCTAATTCTAATTAAAAGCCATATAAGGTAGTCAGAGGCACAGATGAAAAACAACACGGCCAAGTCAGTTACGGACTCTCTCGCTCTTTCTCTCTTTCCCTCTCTCTCAAACACACCCACGCACACACACATAGACACAGACGCAAGGCTATGGAATCCCGTCGCTCATAATGGGTCTGGGATGTCAAAGCCAACCCCCCAGTGTGGAGTGAAGACTGAAGTAGATTTTCTCTCTCACTGTGTTGCCACCACCTCACACGGTCACCGATCCTGCTTTCCTCGCTGCAGCCAAATGCTATAAAACAGTTCCCGGGAAGAGACAGACAGGTGGATTAAATGTACCCCTTTTGTACTGGCTGTTTGGTGTCCTCCATTCTGGAAACTAAATTACCCTTCTAAATTCATTCTCCATTTCACAAGCTGCATATTCTCAGGGAGGCAGCCAACATCCATAGCGAAGTTTAGCGTAAGAGGATCAAAGCACCCAGTATAACAGTGGGGGTAGCCTCTAGACAGACACCCATGGGAATTGGTGAGGATTAAAATGGATTTCCTCTCTCAAGACCCCTACTGTACTAAACAGTGTATTTAATTGAGGGCAATATGGTGCAAGGCTCACTTAAAATCTTTAAGAAAAATATGAGATATATGGTTGCAAATAACATACATTATACTGTATGTATTATTTCACCATATGCGTAACAAAACAATGTAAAGAAATAGAGAAAAGCAAAAGTCAAAGATGAATGACTACTATGTTGAACTGTACAGTAAATGCCCAACTAACCGTAACTGTTATGATCTTGGAAGCTTGGTATTTCTGTATTGGCACAGGTATACCTTAGTGGCAAAATTGGAGACGTGTTACAATGAGGATGTGCTTCAGACCATCACTCTGTGTGGATGATAAACAGCTGTGTGCATGTAGCCACACTTACAGAGACGCAAGGGGTGTTGGGTTGGGAAGGAAAGTGAAAGAAAACAAAAAGAGAAACTCTGTGAACTCTTTTCAAGGTTAGGCTAAATGTGTTTATTAGTGTCAAATCCAAAGTCATACATTATTTTGATTCATTTGTCTACAGGCACAATATATAAGAAAGGCAGAATGCTTATGTAGCCTACTACATTCCCCTAAGAAAGCCATTAAAGCCCAAAAAATGTCCATATCTCTGTGTGCAGTTTGACATGAAGCATGAGATCATTATTGAGCATGCCCACTGGTTATTCTTTCTGTCGTTTACACACAGTACTGTAGTATTCCCATCTCTGTAATAAGCTGTAATAACCATGCCCTTGTTTTTACTGTTTTTGTTTGTCATATGTGTGTTTTCTGAGTATGTGCATGAGTGTCTGAGAGAGAGACTTAGAAAAGGAGAGGAAGGAAGAGAGAGAGAGACAGAGAGAGGGTGTGTGTGTGTGTGTGTGACTTGTCTGAGTGGTGTGTGTTTACATGTTTGCGTCTGCTGTGGGTGGTGGCATGGCTTTAAAGCACTAAGATGAAACTGCCTCCCCTTCTCTCCCTGTTCCCGGCATCCACCCAAGGACGCGCGGCAGAAAGCAATCACTATTAGTGCGAGTATACTGCACTGGCGGACAAATATAGGCGGCTTTTAGCAGATGAGCAACAGCGCCATCAATTAAGATTAGTCCAGATTCTATCACAGTGTCATGAAGACCAAGACACGGGTGCTCCTTCAATGTCAAAGGTAAGATGAACTCGTGCATCAGGAGCCCCCAAGAGGAAAAAAAAAAAAAAACAAAGTCCAAACATCTCATTTACATAACACGGTGTGCTGATAAACAGCCCAACCCTCGGCAGTTTGATCGATGTGACTGACATGGCCAGCTTGGCAGTAGGACTGATCCAAGAAGAAAAAGTGGGATCAATTTTCTGGATGTCACCAGCAAAGGAAGCTAGTCGCCTCTTTGTATGGGAAATCATAGGAGGGTCATTCACGGCTCAAAACCTGAAACTATCTATTTCTATACTTAATAAAATTAGTGTTTAGAGTTGTTGTCAAGATGCCTTCCAGTGGAATACATGATTTAAACAATACTGTCAGTGGTTGGAATAAATATTTGGGATGAAGTCATGATCATTATCAACCAGCGTTCACAAAGGAGAAAAGGACCAAAAGTATACTGAAACATGATACAAAATTTGAACGTTCATTGAATCGCATTTTTTTTTGCATCACCCCATGCCTTTTCTACAAGACCGCATTTAGTATAAGTTTTCAAAAAGGCTGACAATGGTGGTGTTTGGGCCATCATGCTAGGTGCAATAATCACTATTTGTAAATAATAAGGCTCAAAGTTGTCTTACACTTTGTTGGTAGTATAATGAGGGTCCAAACATTTAAAATGAAGCATTGAGAAGTTTGTAAGTGTCCCAGTGCAAGAGCAACATCGGGTTTGATAAATGGACCCAGGCTGTGTGGTAAATTAAGCAGGCTACTGATTCACCACAGAATGTAATGGACACACAACGCACAAGTCAGAGTGTACATGCAGTGTGTCCCATGCATAGAGTTGCTGTTGACTGGCATGTTGGCTGCAAATCTAAATCATGAAGGCCTATTCATGTTTTTACTCATGTTCAGCTGATTTGGACATTACAAAACAGATCCAGCTCTGCAGAAAAGACAAGCGCACCTGTCTTTGGTCGGCCTGGATAAATGTAATCCTTTTTTTGTTTTCATTATGGCCCTGCTCATATAGCGCAAAAGATTTAGAATGTTTCTTACCATGCTCTCAGTTCAACATTCTCCACAAGAAGCATGCCGTTGGTATAAGTTGTTGACCCATGCTATGAACATTATATCAGCAACATCTGAATTATTGACTGCATTCAAGTTTGAAGCTCATGGAACAAAAATATGCAGGAGGCCTTATGAAAGCTGAATAGCTGTAATCATTGAATATTCTATCACTGAATGCAGAGCTGAGACATCAGAGAACGTTCTGTGCGCTGAATCAAACCTCTAAAAAAGCAAGGTCATAGTTTCAGATTTATGGTAATAAAAGATGGACCTGTTTTGCAAATCCAACCTTTTTTGGACAAAGGTGTCTGCTGAATGCCTTTGTTTGAGTGAGTGGGTTTTGTATTGTATTGTATATAGCTGGGCATGGGACAGCATGAAACCATGTCCTCAAATACTGCATCAGAACAAAACACAGTGATAGAATGGTTAAGATGCCATTCAGCTAACTCAGACAGGATGGACTACTGGCCTGCACACACACACACACACACTAACACACACAGACACACACTTCACACTTTTTCCATTTTAACATGGTCTTTTTCTACTGAATCTGTTGGTTTTACTTACTGGGTGTTGCCGCAGCTAGCTCTGTGTTTGAGACACAAACTCTTTGTGACTTTTTCAGAATAACAAATCAGGCTCTGTGCTGAGAAAGAGCTTCATCCGTCCCTTGTGACAAGTGTCCCTCACACAACTTTCCCATTGAATCAAGGAGCACCACTCACTGATGGCACCGAAGGTCATGACTCCAGTGTGCATTTATTGATTTGCTCTCTCTCTGTCTCTCTCTCTCTCTCTCACACACACACACACAGTAAATAAATGTGTCATACAATATTTTATGACTTCACCAGCGTAATTTAATGCAAACATAATTAGTTTGCCAGTTGTTCTAAAAATAGAGTGTGCGATGAATATAGGTGTGTTATTAATGGTCCTGTAAGAGACAGATGTTCTTGAAATTCACTGTTCTATAGATAGCCCTTGTAAGTGATGGTACCTCATTTGAAAATCATTAAAATCCAATAGATTTGCAACAACTAGTTAATTCACTGATTTATGTTTCAAGTCCATTTCAGTGCCAAATCAACCACAGTGTAATTCTGGTGGTACCTGGGGGCCTAACAACCCAGAACACAGACAATAGTGGCAGATCTTTTCAGGACCTTTTCAGGTCTCTCTCTCTCTCTTTGTCTCTCTTTGTCTTTCCCTCTCTTTCTCTCTCTCTCTCTCTCTCTCTCTCTTTCTCTCTCTCTCTCACATGTCTCTCTCTCTTTCTCTCTCTCTTTGTCTCTCCCTCTCTCTCTCTCTTTCTCTCTCTCACATTCTTTATCTCTCTGTCAAACACATACATGCACACACGCACGCACACACACGCACATCAGACACACATCACACACACACACACATCAGACACACATCACACACACACACACACACACACACACACACATATTTATCCAATTCAACTATATGTTCTTCCATCATCCCCCAACTTAATCTGTGTCATTAAAATAATAATAGACAGCTGAGATTCAAGCAGCAGTGGTGAGAGGCAACATTGCACATACAACACACACACACACACACACATAAACACACACACACAAATGCACGAATGAACACATACAAACACACACACACACTTGTCTCATTCTCACTTCTCTTATTCGTCACGAAACCTGACTGACTGCCGACCCTCACCAAGCTATGGCAGTGAAATTAGTGCAGATGATCATGCTCATACAGGTCTTCCTCTCCTCACCAATTTCTGCAGCACTCATGTGAAAAAAGATGCGAAGCAGAGAGTGAGAATAAGAGAATGGTTAGCAGTTATTAATTTATCATCCAAGGTCAAAGCGTGGGGAATGTGCTGGCATTGTGCATTATTACAATGACATTGTGAGATATTGCAACAAATATTTCATGAATAATGCATCATTTTTGTGTAAGCACACATGGGGCTTTTTTATTTCTTCTTTTGAAGCAATCAGCCAAGACTATGCATGATTGCACAGTGTTTGTGCTTGAATTGCTTTTTCATACTGGTCCCAGTACCGGGCATCTGCAGGCAATGTCCTTCAAAACCAACAGTCAAGGGCCATTTTTCCACTTTTTTTTTCTCAAGGGATGTGTCTCGACCCAACCTCATCTTGATTGGTCAAAAACATTTATTCTGCAATGAGCACTGGGGGAAACACAGATGTACACACACATGCACACACATACAAATGCAAGCCAGTGCCCCACCCTTAAACTGTGTCAGGCGTCTCGAGTGGGCACTAAGTAAAGGCCATCACTCTCCTTAATTAGGTCCTTTCGCTGGGGCAGTGACTGAAATCACCTCTGTGCTGGCTGCTTCCACCACATCACACCTCATTTTTAATTAGGTCCCTCGGAACATTTGCCCAGCTCTTCATCTCCACATGCTCTCATTAAGAAAACAGAGAAATGAGTATTTAACTTATGTATACAACATACCAACCACCCTCCCTCCCACCAGTGCACACACTCACACACACACACACACACAAACTCACATATCACACATGTACACACACACACACACACACACACACACACATACACACACAAGCACAAGCACAAACACATCACACACACACACACACACACACACACATCACACACACACTCACACTCACACACACACACGCACACACACACACAAACACACACGCAGGCACACACACACACATTACCCTCCTCCAGACATCCCTTTCCTTGGTGGTGTGGAGCCCCCTCTCCCCCCATTGGGTGGTGAACAAGTCGAAGAGGGAGGAGCGTGATGTACGATCAGTGGTGGCTCCCTTTAGCCATGGGTAATTAACCATGCCCACACAAGAGATCATAGCCCATCCACACAAGGATAGGAGTGGATGTATGAAGTGGCTATACTGCTGTCCTCATTCCTGAGGACTACCTGGACAGCGTGTACTCATCCTTTAATTAAGACGGCTGGATGGCTGTGATCTCCACAAAATTTTAATGATAGGCCACTGGTCAGCCCTTGCTCCGATTTATCAAGCAGGAATGTGAAATGAGATGGGGCGTTGTGGTTTTGATCCTGCCATGGTGTAACAGACTGGCAACTGTCCTGCCTTCCACCTCATGAGAAAGAAAAGAACAGAAACAACACTTTCCACTTCCTCTATTACTTCAAGGGATACAGGTTCAAACCAATGTCAGGCCATTTCATTAAAGGGTCGATGTGTCTCGTCTCTGTGTGTGTGTGTGTGTGTGTGTGTGAGAAAGAGAGAGAGAGAGAGAAGGAGAGAGGTGTCTGTCTCTTTGTTGAATGCATCTTTGAGTGTGAGTTGCTTTTGTGCATATGTTACTTTGGTGTGTGTTTGTATGTGTGTGTCTGTGTGTGTGTGCGTGTGTGTGTGTGTGTGTGTGTGTGTGTGTGTGTGTTGTGTGTATGTGAGTGTGTCAGGAATGCAGTGCGGATTTTGAGATTTCACTATGATATCTAGAAATCTAGAATTCACAAAGAAGCAAGACGTTTTCATATGCATTAATCGAATATAGACAATATTTGGAAATACATAAGAAAAGATATCAAGCACTATGAATCAAAACTACAAAACAGAAGAACAATTATTGTAGTTGTCCAGTAAATGACAGCCTGGCTAATCTTAAAAAGAAAAGATGACTGAAAAACAGGAAGAGTAAAGCTCAACTGTATAGTCAGAAAGTCAGACACTTGAGGGCTTTGCATGTGTGTACCACATCAGGCTTACACAGTGCAGGCAGTCTTAGCATGAAATCCCCTAGGGAGAGTTACCTTTATGCTGATTTAAGATGCTTAGCTCTCCAGGGAATTGTCCCTGTGTGAGAGCACTTGTGCATGGGGGAGAGAAGGAGGGTGGTGATTATGTGCCTTCATGAGAGTGGAAGTGTTGAAGTGCATTTGTGTGCCTGAGTGTGTATGTGAGGATGTGAGGACGTACAATATGTGCATATATGGTGTGTGTGTGTGTGTGTGTGCTCTCTCATGTCTGCCCCATGTATGTGAGCACAGACAAAGAGACAGCATCCATGTGGGTGAATAATAGGCGCTGGTGTTGTGCCAGGCTACTGAACTGGTGTTCATAAATTATACAGCAAGGAGCAATTACAGCTTTTTTTACAGAAATTACCCAAAAGGAAGTTGTGTGTGTGTGTTGTAATTGGGTCAGCAGTTATTTCCTGCTCCACATCTGGGCTTCCCACAACCGCTAGGTGTCAATAATTAATGCCTAGGTGTCATGAGCATGGTGTGGGGCTCCCAGGACCCCAAACCTGGTGATTTAAGTACATTAGCATAGCCAGGGTGATAATGGAAACGCTAACCATGCTAATGGCTTGAGTGAAGCTGTGACAACATGGCCCATAACCTGTGGAGGGGAGGGGAGAGCAAACATGAACAATGATGTTACCATTAACTATTTTTTTCATGATAATAGAAAATGCACATGACCCACCCACACTTTGTTGTCTCATACATGTTCAGCCACTAAAATATAATAATAAATTGAATGTAATAAATTATACACAGATATAATATATCATTCAATTGTTAAGGTAGCTTCCCTAGGGCCTTGTGAATGATTCATTTTACAGATTCCTGTGTTTGGTCCTGTGGAAATTAGTGAGTGCTATATTCATTCATAGTATTACACACTTGTTTCAGCGCTAATACTAGCTATAAATAATGTTACTCGGTGAGGGGAAAAAACATGAATTATTTTCATGTATGTGTTGAGACGGCAAAGGGAATTTGGATGACAAATGTTAATATAGTAAAAGCTCTCAATCTCCATTGAATATTACAATTCACCTCATAGCTCACCTCATAACTCTTATATTGTAAATATTAAAAATGGCCTCCATGTTAGTAGTGTTTATGCTGAACAAAATCAGCAATAATCTTCAAAAAGACTTTTAATTACTCATGTATAACCATAACCAACATTATACTGTGGTGGTGAGTTCAGAGAGTTGACTATCATCCCTGTTTGGGGAAGTTCAGGCTAAGTGGTAGGACAGGAGATGTTCTCTGAAGAGCTGGGTCTTCAAGAACTTTTTGAAGACAGACATGGACGCCCCTGTTCTGGTTGCACTCCATAGGTCATTCCACCAGTGTGGATCGACATATGAAAGAGTCTGGATTGTCTTGGCACTGGGACTGCCAGACAGCATTCCTTTGATGACCAGAGTTGATGAGGGGAAACATAAGCCTTTATGAGAGCACTTGAGTAGGTAGGTGCAGAACCATTAAGCACTTTCTGGGCTAGAAACAGTGATTAGAATTTGATGCGGGCAGCCAGGGGTAGCCAGTGTTGCTCAGTGAACAGAGGGGTGATGTGCTCTTTTGGACTGATTGAAGACCAGACCAGTTCTGGAACATCTGTAGCAGTTACACAGCACAGACTGGGAAACCTGTCAGAAGGGCATTGCAGTACTCACAGCAGGAGATAACCATGGTTTGTACTAGAAGTTGGGTGGCCTGATGGGTTAGGTATGGTCTAATCTTTCGTATATTGAGACCGGGCATGACGAGGCATGGCTCCTAGGTTTCTCTCTACTTTGGTAGGAGTCAATTTTGATGCAGATGTTATGATGTATGATTGGCTTGGAGATTCATGCTGAGACAGTCATTGCAAAGAGGAGGGGCCCCAGCACCGATCCTTGGGGCACCCCTTGACAATGTGGTGTGGTGCAGATGTGTGACCTAGCCAGGAAACACTGAACGACCGCCTTGTGAGGTGGGATTCAAACCCAGAGTGTGCTTTACCCATGTTCCCCATGTTTGAGAGTATGGACAGTAGGACACTGTGACTGACTGTGTCAAATGCCGCTGATAGGCCGAGCAGGATGAGTACTGAGAATATCACTGTCACTGTGGCTTCTTTTAAGGCTTCAGTCACAGACAACAGCGCTGTTTTAGTGGAGTGGCCACTTTTACAGCCATATGGGTTGGGGTCAAGGAGGTTGTTTCAGGTGAGGATATCTGTGACCTGTTTCACTTTTTTAGAAAGGAACAGGAGGAGATAGTTCTCCACTTGAGTGGGAGAAGCGGTGTTACCTGAGCCTGTTTGAATGTGGCAGGAAATGTTTCTGATGTCAGGGAGGCATTAATCACATGTTTGATTGCTGCTGTAATAATGGGGGCAATGGATTGCAGGAGGTTGACTAGCATATGGACATGTAGTAGGACAGCTACATGTATGGAATTTAGACACATCGCTGATCACATCTGTGAGAGGGGTAAATAAAGCAAATGATGCAGTAGGACTGGATGTTGAGTTAGCGGCACTCATATCCAGGGAAGAGGCAGGACTGTATGTAGTGAGACTGCTACATGCTGGAGGTTCAGTGATGCCCTTTATGAGCGGTTCAGTGAACTGGCTGCTGATGGCAGCCACTTTGTCAATAAAAAATCTAGCAAAAATATCTGCTGTCAGGTTGGTAGCAGGTGGTGGTGGTGGAGGGTTGAGTAGAGTTTTGGAGGTTGAGAATAGTTTCCTGGTGTCAGTAGCATTTTGTCATTGTAGAAAGCCTTCTTTGGAGCTATGATGCTGGATGAGAACCCCAGAATGCCATGAAGAAGACTTCTAACAATAGTCACACCATCATGCTGTTCTGTCTTTAAGGCTTTTCACTTTCTGAAATGAATGTGTGAATGTATAGCCATATTCTAGATAGGTAGAAGAGACATAACAATCCAATAATTTCTAGAGCTATCAAGCAGTGAGTGGTTTCAGTGTTCACATTTTGGACAGAAGCATACCAATGACACCAATATTGGGCTGAAAATTGGGCAGAAACATAGTAATGATTCCAATAAAAATAGCATTATTTTATTATCTATTGGATGCATATTGGAGTGTACAGTGTACAGTTACTGAATGAAGGACATACAACACAATCAAACCAATAACAATGA
Source organism: Tenualosa ilisha (assembly GCA_015244755.2). Classification (NCBI taxonomy): domain Eukaryota; kingdom Metazoa; phylum Chordata; class Actinopteri; order Clupeiformes; family Clupeidae; genus Tenualosa; species Tenualosa ilisha. Next base: position 2,710,463 of record PYXC01000629.1, read on the forward strand.
CTAACACAACTCCACGCCAATCTCAGGTTATTTCAATTGTACTTGTTTGAAGAGAAGGCTTGATGTATAACAATGACCACAAATAGCTGTGGTTATGTCACACACTGCAAGAGTTTAGCAAGGTGGGTATTACAACCGGGGGATAGATGACTGAGACAAACAGATGTCATTCGATACCAAAGTAATTGCTGCAGCATATCAGAGCACCAAATGACAGGCCTGGTTTCAGTTGAGATGTGATGGAATTTCTAACTGTGAGAACTTATCTGTCAGAAAGGGACTTGAAATGAACCTATTCAGTCATGGTATTATTTTTTTTCCCCTCACACATGGGCCTGCAGTCATTTCAGTGGCTCATTTTTAAAAAATGGCATTTTAAAAGACAACCTAAACAAGCCTCAACTGGGTAATTTGTGCAGAATAGTACAGAAAGTTTTATTATGTCTACCAAGATTTTAGTATTACTGAGTGATGAACTTTATACACAAAGTGTGTAAATAAATGCCTACTGCAGTGTGTTGGATTTTTTTGTTCCCATGGACTGAATTTTAGTCTTTAGCCAATTATATAAAACCAGTGGTAAATTTGGCTTATATTGGTCAAACTGGACATAGAGTCGTACAGTTACAATTATAAAGGTGATCTAAAGGAAACATCAAAATGAGAAATTCTGCTATGTGTTCTGTGAGCAAAGTGAGAAATGTGGCATTCATGTGGTTGAACAGACGCTCATGTGACCTTTCTCTTTGAGGCGAGGATGACTCAGAGAGAAGGCCATAGGGAATGGTGATACTGGGTTGGCCACAGACCCAGCAGGTGACCAGGGAATCAAGCAAAGCTATTTTAATTCCAACGGATGTGGTGGTGGGCTGGGGAACAAGCCTGATGTGATGCAGAAGTATCTCCAAAACAAGCGTCCATGAAGTGTGCCATGCACAGCATTCCTCTCTAAGTAATTCATAATGCCAATATGATAGCATAAACCAGCTCACATAAAAAATCAAGTTTTAATGCATTTTACTGGTCAAGTCTCACTGTGCATAGATGACAGAGGTGGTGGAGACGATGGGTTGCAGGGGCAAGACTAATCTCCTAGTGTACACGGTCTTCATGTCACACATAATCTTTTAAAATAGCATCGACTGGGATGAAGGAGTCGGCAGATGTCACAATGCAGAATGACATGGTCTGGCATGATACAAACACCCTTCTTCTCAGAGACAGATGATCTCGATCAGTGGCCATTCATAGCTAAGAGTTTTTCACCTCTTTAGACATTTTATTGATGGCTCAGGGGGGGGAAATCCATTGCTGAAAATCCATTGCTGAGGTCCATTTAAAATGTTAGTGAGTGAGTCACTATTGCTATTATTCAGGCCATAGGGTCACTTTGGCAGTGTAGAATGGGTACCTAGAATAGCAAATGTATGGTGAAGAGATACGGTGTTGGTTAATATTTGTGGAGCTGCAAGACATTGTATAATAAAACACAACCAAACGGGTACTCAGAAAATTGAAAAAGCATACTGTAAAACTATTTTGTAAATTGCACTTGTATCCTGCTGACTTTATTGTGCTGTATGTACGTATCGTGTATCATATTTCATATGCATTGTCCACATATAGGCTACTTTTCATTGAGACCCTGAATATATTCAAATTGAAATCCCAAACAAACAATTCAGTCGAACTGGTGTCCTAAAACAATAGCAATGATGTCAACTCTCATTTTTGTGAGAGACCAAACTTGCCTAGAGGCCACTGTGGCAGTCCATAAGGAATTTAAAGGACGAAGGACAGATTTGAATACAAACCTCTCAGCAAACAGCACATTTGTTCCATTTGTTGGCTACTTCTTTCTGGCGCTCGCTGAAGGACAAGTACGCTGCACCACACAAAGAGAGAAATACACAGACAAATAGGCATAGTTTAGACAATCTGATCATGGCAGCAGAATCCAATTACTTAAACACAAAGCACAGGATAACATTTTACTCTAAAGCATGGCATCCTTCGGGACCCCAATAAGCACAACAACCACTGCTCTTGGTTGGAGCGTTGAGGCATTATTGCCTCAGTATTGGCAGTCTCTCTTGACTAATTAGACTAATTAGTAATTAGTGACTGATTGTGACCTGATAGCATGGAAGAAAATTGCTCCATGGAGTGCATCTGCAGAGCTTGATAAAAGGGTGAGGAGAGATGGCAGCATTTGTGCACTCAAGCATTGGAAGTACACTGTGACTAATGTCAGAAATGCATCTGAAAATCCTGACAAGGCTACCTGAATTATTACACACAAAGGCAAATTGGACAACTGTCTACTATCATGAAATTCATGAATGTTGATTGGAGACATTTGCATGTTAAAACACAGTGATGGTTAAGGTTGTAATGTTGTGTAAGATTATGAGAAACAGGCAGTTAAAATGACCTCCATTATGCCTACTACAACATCTGACATGAATCAGAGGTTGAGGTTAACGGCAATCACATTGTTTACGTAAAATCTTTGGTTGGCATATATGAGCACAGGTTTAGTTCAACAATATTCATGTACAGTACATTGGTAGAATGTAAGAAGCTGACTCATTTCTAAGATCATATGTTTTGCCATGTAACCTGATGCAGAATATGTTTGCCAGATGGTAAAATAGCTACTGTTTGAGAGTAGGAGCTCTAGTGTCTGAGAATTCATTGTTGGAATATTCTAGATGGCAGATATTTTAAATATTCTCATAGCAGGAGAGACCTTCAGAACCCAATGCAGGGAGAAAAATGAAACAATAAAACAACGGCAGCATTGCAGAACCCAATGCAGACAACCCAGAAAAAAAAAGAAAATATTTTGTGGTGTTAACTGTCTTGTTCAGAGGACATTCACCTTCACAACAACCCTTACAACCAACTTGTCTCAGTGTTCTCTGAGTGTTCTGTGCAGAGAACATCAACAGTCTCCTAATGTTCAACACAGAAACACATCCAACACAAAGTCACAGAGCCAGGTCATCCTGTGCTGACACCAGAATATTAGAAACAGCCGAGACAAGACTTTTGTCCCCTCATCTAAAAGATGAATTGTCCCTCTAACCTTACAGGGAGAACAAAGACACACAAAAGAAAAGTTAGAGAGGAAAAGAAAGAAACTGGATGTGTGATGATGTGTAAACCACAGATGGCTGTTAAACCATTTCCACTTCACAGACAGATGGACAGACAGACAGATAGAACAAATCAAAGAAATGGTCAAGCTGCACATGCTCTCATGGAGCAGGGAAGGTCACGTGAAGGAGAAAACAGCTGTGTTGACATTTGACTAACTGACTTAACCTGCCCTAAGTGGATTGTTGATTTCCATAATCTCCCAGGATGTTCACAGCAAGGTTACATATTGCACGTCATATCAGTGAGAGAGAGAGAAACTTCAGACCTAACAGACTATCCTTGATGCTTGCGTTGCATATCCAAAGAAAGTGTAAAACAGGTGAATGAGTTGTTTGATGTGACATGGACTGACAACACATATTCATGGGTAAATCACTTTGGCCACTGCCAGTGACAGTGACCTTCTATTCTGCCCCTTTTCATCCAGTCCTGGGCTTGCCAGTTGGCAGCTATTCTTCCACTGCAACAAAATAGTGAATAGTTCCCTTACACACAATGGGTATGTGAAGGACAACACATCTGGGCAGGTTTTGTTATATTTTTCTTTCAATTAAACAGTAGAAAGACAGATGAAATTCAGAGGAAGTTAACCAGAGATTCTTCGTACCTGCTTTCTCCATGGCATCTTGAGCACAGATCTGTGGTGAGTATGTTTAATATCCACTTCCAAACACTCCTTGACCAGACAAGACAGCCTCACCTCATGTTTGAGTGCATTAAAGTGAAGGCAGAGCCAAGAGACATCTACTGAGGGCCTCTCAGTGTGTGTCTCTCTGAGGACAGTATATGGTGCATGGGTTGTAATGCATCAGCAGTCAGACCCTCTGGTCTCACTGCAAGCAGTACATTTTTACCATCTTCTGATGAAAACGCTCTTTAGATTATAAAATATATTTCCATTAGGTTTTACATGGCTAGAATGCTGTTTAAAGGCACAGAGTGATGGTGCTGGAAACATTCAAGACTGTGTGTGTCTGTTTGTGTGTGTGTGTGTGGTGTGTGTGTGTGTGTGTGTGTGTGTGTGTGTGTGTGTGTGTGTGTGCGTGCGTGTGTGTTTGAGAGACAAAGAAAGCAAGTAAAAGGGGCAGGGAGCATGTGTGAAAGTGAGGGTGAAAAAGAGGGACAGGGATGAAAAAAGAGCAAGAGGGAGAGAACGCAGGATGAAAGGGTGAGAAAGAGAGAGGAAAAAGAGAAATGGCATGGCTGCGTGTGGGCATGCTGATGAGTTTGTTTGGTGCCCAGCTGTGTGTTTGTTGGCGATTCCTGAAATCCATTAGAACTCTGCCGGGGGGGTCAGGGTTCCGCTTTAGCCCCGGAGAGATGGGCAGCGGCGGCGAGCAGGGTCCACCTCAACCTCATTTTCTCCCCCTCCGAGCGGCACCAAGGCAATCACACCCCACGGGCTCTGCGTGCTGACACCACTGCAGATTCATAACACCACAGGAGCCATCGCAGAGCAGCCGGAGAGGTAAAGGTAGCCGTGTGGGGGTTGGGGAGGGGAGGGGAGGGGGGTGGTGGGCTTATGCAGGGTGGTTGTGATATTACTTTCAGCTCTTAGACATACAGCAAATGCAAACAATATGTTTCCTTTAAAAAAATGCATATAAGGATATATCGATATGAGGGCTTGGATTCAGAGGCAGAATTTGTGTGTTTGTGTGTGTGTGTGTGTGTAGACTACAAAAAGAAGGAATGATCAGGTGTGAGCCTGTTGGTGGGTTTGCCAGGACTCCAGCTGTTTGTGTTGTTGGTGAGTCTTACGATCCATCACAAATCAGCATTCTCATTCCCAACTCCCATGGGGGGGAAGCAGGAAATATTAACATAAACACCATCATATGAAATTATGCTACAGGTGTTATGGATTCAAATTACTTCTGTTTCCTCTCTTCTCTCACTTGGTTTCACTTGGTTTCACAAACACACACTGGCACACACACACACACATACACACACACACACAAACAAATAAAAACATTTTGACTTTTCTTTGGGTTCATTCATTTACTCACTCATTCATTCATTGTTACACATCACTTGCAGAGCATTCTTGTGCTCTACCACTCCTGTGTGCAGACCATGGAGCGCCCCCTTCAGCTGGCTCATCACTCCACCCTTTCATCCTTTCCTCCTGTCTGTCCGGCTGTCTGCCTGTCGCCAGGGGTGGACTGCGGGGTGGCTGGGGGATGGAGGCGGAGGTGCAGGTGGTAGTGGTGGTGGTGGTAGTGGTGGTGGGGGGGGGGGGGGGTTCGGTGCCACCTGTGCAGCTGGCCAGCGGCTGAGCGGCGCGTGACCAAACTTCCTGCTCAGCTCATGGGTCACGGCACACGTCAGCGCTGTGACAGTAGGGTGCAGCGGGCACATTTGCTCTTTAATGCTAAACGCCAAACAGGGCGCCTATCAGGAGGCCAGGTGCACACCGCACACATAGAGATTCAACTCGCCTCGCAGGGGCTGCTGTCAGTGTCTGTAGACCTGCTGAAGAAAAAGAAGCAGGAAAGATTAAGGGCAGACACAGAACCTGCTTCCACCCACAAAATCCCCGCCCCCCCCCCCCCCCCCATATTCACATGCACATGAAAACAGACGTGACTATGCAAAAGTTATGTGCACACACACACACAAACACACACACACACACACACACACACACACACACACACACACACACACACACACACACACACGCACACACACACACACACACAAGTACACTCCTGACATGGCTTTGACAAAAAAAGCCAAGCCTGAATAGAATAGCAAAATCCTGCAGTGAAAAATCTCTCCCATACTATGAGCATTTTTCTTCTCCCTTTGCCAGTTTATCAATTGCAATCCGGGGAGCAGAGGACGGAGGGTGGCTGGGGTGGCTCTGACGGTGGGTTGGGGGGTGATTTCCTGCTCATTTGCACTTCTTTCAAAGGTGACTTCATCACTGGGGCCTGAAAGACACCCTGCCCCTCAGTAACAAATGATTACCTCCCAATGAATCCCAAAGGTTTTTGGCACTTAACGTCGAACAAAAGGGAGGCAGTGCTGCTCTTGGACTTTTTTTTTTTTTTTTTTTTTCAGGCGCATCATTTTTTGCTTCACTGATCTATTACTAAACAACAGCTGCTGTGAGGAAGGGGACGGTGCAGCTCTCTGCAGGGATGATCATCAGAATGAGAGAGACAGAGAGAGAGAGAGAGGGAGAGAGAGAGGGACAGAGAAGGAGAAAGAAAAATGAATAAAAGGGAAAAAATGGGGATTGCAGAAGGATGGGGGAGCAGACGGAGAGACTTAAGCGGTGAGGTCAGAAGTGCTCGTCCGAAGCTTTTAGTTGCTTTGGGGGGGGGGGGGGGGGGGGGGGGTTGCAATGCGGTACTGTCAGGCGAGTGTCAGACGAGATGGATAATGAGTCACGTTTAACAGCTTCCTGGCACCTGTGCTCGACAGCCGTCTCACACTTGGGCCTCCGTCTCCTTGATTCGCGCCCACCACACACTGTACCGCCAGTGCTGCCGGCACTGATACCACCACTGAGTGACAGCGACTTAACCAGCACCACCAGGTGCTTCTCTGGCAGCACACCTACCACTTCCACACAAGAATACAGACATATCTTAGAAGGAGAAAAAATAAATAAATAAAATAAAATAAAGCACCTGCAACGTTCCATTTTCTGGAAGTTTCTCTCAGAATTGCTTGTGAATTGCCGAGCTTTAAGGCCACTGGTAACTGAAGCCACACCAGTCAGGTGCAGTAACTCATATTTTGCTCACAGGTTGCTGGGGTGAAGGCTCATACATCCTGGAGAAAAATGCGCACTCCATTTTTCATCTCATTCCATTATGCTACCCGAAGAGCTCAAAGAATGGGGGCATTTTCGCCTGAGTGTGCTGTCTTCTTTTGCACTCACATTATCATGATGGGCGGGGATGTTAATTTCACTGCAGAGCTCTCTGTCTCTCGATTTTGTTCATCATTATTTCGGTGATTTGGTTGATAGAAAGAAAAATAAATGTTTCTTACAAAGAGGGTCAATTAATGCAATATTAACACTGGGCACATAGGTCAATGGTATTCATAATATTTTCATAACAGTAGTTCACACAGGAGCTCAGCATTTTTTTTCAGTTTCTCCTCAAGATATTAACAGTATTTGCTTTTGTCTGATTAACTGTGAATTTCAACTTAATATCACACTCAACTTTCTTTCTCTCTCATTGTCATTCTGACAGATGAAATTGACTGAGAGCATAGATTTAACCACCATACTGTGTTAGTAAGAGACTTCATAATGGATTAGAGAGTCAATATTTGAAAGGTCACTAATTGTAGATTCTATGACAATGAGAAATGCAGTTGAGATACTGACAAAACTGGAAGACGTCATTATTCTCAGACTAAATCACACAGGTTTACAGCATACTATCTGCTCACACTGTTTGGGATCATAGGAGCTATTCCCCTCCTGCAGAAGCAGTCTGGTTTTCTGTCCAAAGTGATCAATTCTAAGGCCAAGCCCAGTGATCCAAAGTTTGCTTCCTTTCTATGTAAAGTTTTTTTGAGTCTTACCCATATTTTATGTACCTGTCGTGAAGAATTGTGACCTGATAGTCAATGTCCCCATAGTACTGTGTGAATGTAGGAGAATTTTAACTTGGGTGATAGATGCAGAACTGATTTGTGACCTGCAGATGTGACAGACCTATGCAGTGAAGGTCTGGACTGCATATGTAAATTAAGGTTGATATTTGCTATTGTTGTGCTTTATACAGTGCTTTGGGTTAAATAGTTTCCTTTAGTCTGTGTCTATAATAAATGTAGGAGACTGTGTTACATTTGCATGCAGTCCATGACATGTTTCCATAATGGCCGTCACACTGTGTGTGTGTGTCTGTGTGTGTGTGTGGTGGAGGGTGGGGTGTGGGGTGGAGTGTGTGAACTGTTTGATTTGAATCATCAGAGTGACCAATGCTCAGAGCACACTCCAAGTAAAGTGAGATGAATGTGTATTACAACATTACAGACAATAAGTAAAGTGGCATGTTTTTGTCAAAGAGGCTTGATAATGGTGATGGAATTTTAGTGGTACATACAGTGGGTCTCAAGAAAACGTATTCATTAAGTTCTCAGCCACCCAAGTATTTCTTTTTTTAATTTATTCTTTATTTAACCAGGAAGGTCCTATTGAGACATAGGGCCCTATCATGCTGCGGCGCACTGTGCATTCGCGGCATGCGTCATTACTATTCTGTGCCAGCGCATCGTTCATTTTTTCCGGCAAAAAATCACGTTGTCTAGATAGCAGATGACACTGCACCGTCACGGGTTTGTCAGCGAAAAGAAGAGGTGTGGTCTGGCGCAAAGCGTGCCAGTTGCTATTATAAGGACGCAAAAATTAAATCCGCCAGTGACCAACAAAACCCTGGTCTGTCGTCAGTTGCGCATTGCTGAAAAGCTATTTTAGGGGCGTACAGCACTTTGGGATATGAAAGCGTGCACAATGCGCGCACACACTGCTTCTCTATCTACATCAACAGGAGCGCGCAACAGGGTTTATACAAAAGTTTTTCATGTAGAGAAAAAAATTATGGAGTCCCTGGAAATATGAAATATAAATGTACATCACATATATCACAATATTATTAATTTATAAAGTTATTTAAGATTCACATTGCTGTAATCACGGATAAGTAATGGCGGTAAAACTTTTGTTTCCCCCGTCTTCTAACATCATTGTACCGCTTTCAGCACTGTTCGGATGTTCTTTTTTTGCCAAAGGCGGAGGACACAACTGAGGATATTTCCTCCCATACTTCCTTGACCCGTGGAGGTTTGGGGGGATTCTTTCCATCCCCGAAGATAACCTGTTCACGTGCTTTTACCTCACGCACTAGCGGATCGGTCTCCTCCATTGAAAAACGCTCCTGTCTTCCGGGTAAATTCGCCATCGTAATAGCAACACACCATGGAAAATGCGCCGCTGGCTTTTAAAGGGAATGAGAGTATAAATCCTGATTGGTTAATTGTATGTTACGCCCAAAACACACCCATGACTAATGAAGTGCTTTAAGACCAACCCTTTTGAACCATGCGCCTGGCGCAATGTTCGCTTTTCCCGCTGTCAAAATACCAAATTGTGTCGGGAACGCTCCCAAAGCAACTTGCACGACAGACTTTAGACAATGCGCATATGATTGTGAAAATAGAGCCCATAGTGTCTCTTCTGCCAGGGAGTTCTGGCGTGCATTTCTCAAATAATGACGGATGTTAGCACTGAACCACCATAGTACAATGGAATTTTGAGCGACCCAGCAGCCGAACTATGTTAGTATGGAAACTGCAAAGTCTCTGGATGTTTCAGAAGCGTTCAGAGAGTATTCAGACACATTCGCCGAGGAAAGCATGTCAATCATGAGCGGGTATCCTCAATGTTGTCTTGTTAGTTAAACTAATTAGACATATTTAACAGTTGTGTATAATATAAAATATCACAAATCAAGGATACAGCATATTGTCAAGACAAGATTATGAATGCCAGTTCAAGCTTCATATAAGGCATAGGCTATTTGGCAATAACAACATTATTGAGTGAGTATCTACACAAAATGCTTGTTTAAAAAATATAAAACTCTACTTTGACAGACATACACATGTTCTACAGCTGTTTCAGTGGGTTAATGCATCAATTAGACTTAATACTGTACGTTTTTTTGTCAGTTCTGAGTTTGAATCCAGACAGGAGTGCTTTAATGTTTTTCAATTAGACATTTTAATGTAATTATTTAATTGCATCAAAGTTGTCTGAAACTTCTGTGTGGTAATAAAAGCATTTCTGACTGACATCTTTCCACTCCAACTGTGAACTGTGAGGTGAAGTGAGATCATTCATTCATCCAATCTGACGTTATTTGTGGTGGAGCAGCATGAGGCGGGGTGCTTCATTGGCAATATCTTGTGATGAGAGCAGGTGAACTGCATGATATTTCACAGATAAAATCATTTTGGGATTGTTCAGGTATGTGCTAAATTTCATTCATGTGGGCTTCTACAATTCAGTTAATTCCAATTTTCCACTGGTTCCTATTAAAGTAGAAATCCGGTGTGTGATTCAGTCCCTAGCCCTGAGAGTGCTGTTGGATGGAGAAAGAGCGAGAAAAGCTGATATTGCAGAGTATAGCAAACTGGCAGCTAACTAACTGAATGGGGCATAGGGAAATGAAACTGAAAGCCTCAGTGTTTCTGAGTTTCTGTGCCCCATTCAGTTAGTATTAGCTGCCTGTTTACTATTCAGTCTATGTGGTATGAAATTATCACATTCTGTTTCCAACCAACAGCACTCAGTGACCAGTGATCAAACAACAGGGACAAGGATTGATTCATAGCGCATGTGTGTGCGCGTGTGCGTGCATGTGTCAATGTCAAGAATCACTTGGCTGTATGCCACCATCTACAGGCCCCTGGATGGAAATGACAAACGCACATGCACACGCACACACACACACAGACACACACACACACACACACACAAGCGCGCGCGCGCGCACGCACGCACGCACACACACACACACACACACACACACACACACACACGCATGCACGCACGCACACACACACACACACACACACAAAGTAGTAGAAATTCAGATTGTGAACATGCATACTGAGTTTAAAGAGTATGTATTACACTTATACTGATACTGTATCTTGACATGAATGTATAACTTAGAGGGGTCAACATGAGTTGCAATTCAAAAGATATGTCATGAGAAAAGATGCAAATTCATTTTCTATGGATTGCACATGCTGCAGAGGTCATCTTATGTACCACTATGAGTTGCATCTAGTTGTTTCCTCATTGTGCTAATACAGGTAAAGCTGTGCTACTCTCCTTCTACACAACCCTTGTGAGTTAGGTCAGACTTGCAGTCTTCAAATATGATACAATTCATCATATGTGTGAATTAAATGTCACTGATTCCACTAACCTCATTGTCAATAATCCCAATTTTATTTGTGACAGGTTTAAGACTACATGCAGAACAAGGCTCTTTTACCGAAAGAGGGCAAATGGTAAGTCACAGTACTTAACGTATACCTGGACTAAACAAGGATATATGCAGTGCTGAGACTCAAAGGTGGGATGTGACTCACCGTCCTACATAGTATTTATAGCTCTTTAACTGTATAGAGCATGTAGAACACTATCACAACAGCAAAAAAAGGCAAGCCAGGTGTTTTAGCACCTGACTGATGCCTCAATAGGTTTTGGCTAATGTAATATTAAAGAATGTCTGGAAGGAAGTACGCTGTCATTCAATGTCCTGTAAACAGGTAATTATTTCTCCGTCCCTTGAACTGAGTTAAAGTTGGGGCATTTATTTAGAGTCTCTCGTCATAAGGAACATTAACAAATGCCTTCAGAAATCAGGTAAACTATATTTGCATTGTCATAGCTATTTTCAGAGCTTTTTTGTATCATCAATGCAAGTATTAAAGAAAATATTAATTAGAACTGCTGCGAAGACCTCGGCCACTCTGTTGCACTAATGGACAGATGTTAATATTGATTATGTGTTGCAGTAGTCTTTAATTTAAAAAAAAAAAAAAAAAAACATTGTGCACTTCACTAATCGAACACAGGTTGCCCGATTGTCTGTCAAGCTACACAACTGCTGCTCCAATGCTTTTCATCAGATTCTTCAATAGAGCTTTCTTTGCAGGAGCTTGTGCAAGCGAACTTAACAGTACTTCTACATTTATAAGACGTTTTTCATCCAAAGCAACTTACATTTGTCAACTGTCAATTACATCAGGGCCAGTCTCCCTTAGAGCAACTTACAGCTAAGTGCCTTGCTCAAGGGCACAACAGAGGCAGCGAGGATTCAAACCCACAATTTTCCAGGCTACTTGCATGGTAGTCGGGTTTCTTAACCACTACACCACCACTGCCCACACTACGTGAGCCTACATGCAAAATACTCTGTGGAACTACTGAACCCCACCATTCCATCAAAAATCTTTATACTTTCTTTAGATTTTATTTTGTCCACTGCAGCAGGGTAAATGTATTATTTATTTTCCACTTAGTCTAGCCTTTTTATAGCTCTGACCCTACTGGAATAACTTTAAATGCTGTTTGAGATATGTGGATGTGACATCATGGCCAACTTGAATGTGGACGGATTTGGATTTCCAACATGGGGTGCGTTTCTGCAAACGTTAGATCAGTCTTTGCTAAACTATGGTACTATGACACAACTATCACACAGACAATGACCCCTGACTGTCCTACATACTGCAGCAAGTGGCTAATCGTTTTTGAGGCATTTGCCTAATGAATGCCTTATGACAAACTTTTTGGTGGCATTTGAGGGGAGGCAGACCCTCCCCTGGAGTCTTATAAATGCCACCTCTGGTGGTTACAGTATACAGTAGACATTCCATTCCAAAGACAGCCATTGCTGTTTGTTAAGGTATCAAAGTCATTGCAGTCTTGCTTCCCATCTATTTTGGGTGTGTATGTTAATTCTGAAAACAGGTTCCAGGTTGATTCTAAAACAGGTTCCAACCCCTGAATATATATATATATATATATATATATATATATATATATATATATATATATATATATATATTTAGCAAACATTCTAGAGCCAGCAATGCCATCCATCATCATTTAAAATGGCCGCCAGAGTACAAGGCATTTCTTTGAAAGAGTGGATACAGATTATTTCATTTTAGAGTCATGAACAGGGAAAGATAACTTGATTACCCACTTAGATGAGTCTATTTTACTTAATATTTCATAATAATGCCTCAAACCTTCAACAAACTGTACTAATCGATCCTCTGAACGAAAGCAAAAAAAAGGAAAGAAAAGGAAAAATCATTTATAGCAGACAGCGAAAGTTTAAAATATATGGAGGACTTAAGAAGCAAAATTACTTTCATAGGATTCTTTCATATGACCGTGGGTAAACCTGATGTCAATTGACCAAGTTGCCAGCCCACAAGAGGAAGTCCCTGTGTTAATTACGCCCTGCGCATCTGACCTCTAACACTTTGTTAAATGCTCACTGAGGCATTTTGTCACCCCTGCAACTCAAACTCAAACATCGCCTCAAGCCAAGGGCGAAAAACACCATCAGGTGTTTGGAAAGAGAGGAGAGGAGGGAGCAGTGGTTGAGAGAGAGAGAGAGAGAGAGAGAGAGAGAGAGAGAGAGAGAGCACACAAGTTGCCTGATCTCAAGTGGGAAATTAGAACTCTCAGCAATCAATAGTAAGGAGAGCAATGCCGAGATTTCATTAGCTGGAAGACACGCACGGTTAAAGCGATGCTAACTGGTATTGATGTTTGGAATTGACTGTTCAGTCTTATTTTAAAAAATGTATACATTGAGATGTGATGTCTGGGCTTAACTCTTTCATGACAAGCTGGCTCCCTCTTCCCTCTGATCCCTATGTCCAACTCACTTCAGATTTTTTTTTTTACATATACATCATTCTTGTTCATGTGGCCCTTGAAAACTATTTTGCTTGATATCTGTCTAAAGGTTATTTGGTGCTAGTTGGCTAATTATACAAACTATCTTTAAACAAACAAAAAGGTTTTCTCTTTTTCTATACTTTGAAAAGACCTTTCGAGTCAGTGAGTTCAGTTAAATAAGAGCCCAATTTGCCCCCTGCCATTCTCCTGTTCGACTCTTTGACAGTGGGTATTGATCTGCGTGAAGCTGCAGCCCTCAATCACAACCAAAGTTTGCATTCACTTCAGCGCGGGCTAGACCCCTGCTCTGTGAAAACAACACCCAGATGCATTGCCGACAGGTTTTTTTTTTTTTGTCTGATTGACAGATCTTAAGTAAACTTGCTGCTTACACACAACCCCCCTGATGAAACACATGGCCAATTCAAGCTCCGTATTTGAATTTCCCCTGTTTGAAAAAAAAGAAAATTTTCTCCCCTCTTGTAGATGCTCTGACTTCTGAAGCATACAGACCTATGCATAATTGATCTCATGGAACACAATTATGTTAGTGCAATGTATATCTAAAGTTGTAAATTATTAATGTGTCATGATTTACAAGTTGGTTGAGTGGTGTTTGTCTTGATCCTTCAGTATATCACATCTTTTTAGCAGCAGTCTGATAAATGTGTCATTAAGGGCCAGATTAATGATTTATAGTCCTGGAATACATGTATTTTAATTCTCATTTGTTATTACAGCTTGTCATATTTTATCAGAGTGGCTTTTAATCAAATCCCATATACATATTAATACGTACAATGATACCTGTGTAGCTGAAATAGGTGCCTTGATGTAAACGTCTCGTTCTGTTCTGTCTCACGGCACAGGGCTTGGAGCCCGTGACAGACTTCCCCAGGAGTGGGGCCGACACTTTGATTAATTATTTCACAGTGATCCTCGGCGGCGTTATCAGCCTGCAACACTCATCAAAGAGTCAGATCAGGGCCAGATGCAGGCCAGGCTCCGGCTCCCAGTGCTGGGGCCTACTTGCTGATGAACCGACATAAAGCCGGCACAGAGCAGGCAGGTGCCATGAAGGTTTTCTTCTTCCTCTTCTTTTTTTCTTTTCCTTTTTTCCAAGAAGACCTGAAGGTGAATAAAGGCTGGGGGAGTTTTATGGAGCTCCAGCATGTCATATATGAAGATAAAAAAAGCCTGGATTTGCCTCACCTTGTTATCATGTTAGTTGGGATTTTCATTAAATCATATGTAACATTAACTTAACATATGTAAGTACAATATATTTTGTCAGAGAACTAAGTAAGGTAGATAGCCAGGCCATTAGTGTTACCATTGCTTTGTGCTGGGCTTTGGGCAGTTCATGTGGAAGCAAGGCAGTTAGCAACAATACTGACGGAAGCTATAACTTTGGCGGTTTGTTTTGTTTGCTCCACAGTTGAGTCTGTCTGAACCTCTCTCTAAGATGTTTTGTTTTCTGACCAGGTGTCCCCAGGAGCCCAGGCATGGATGCTTCAAGGCTGAGCTCAACATCCTGCCCTTGTTTAGAGACCCAATTTCAAACTCAGCCCTAAAGGCTACTGTACATTCTGAGCCGTCAAAGGCTTACTGATAAAATGTTGATTTTATAAATGTTGATAAGAGGTTGATTTTTGTAAGGCTGCAGTGTTCAAACTGCTATTTGACTGGAACTTCATCAGTGACAAATCGTTTGACAGTGGAACAGCCATAGGCCCTCATGAATGCATATCATATGCATATCTAGTCTGAGTCCATGAATGTGGACTTTGAGACTGGGCCATTGTGAAGATGTTAGGAGAGTTTATGAGGAACAGCAGGCCATTTCCCACACATTAGTAATCCAGGGGTGTGTATTTGTTTGTAACTTTAGCTATGAACCTGTTTGAATCTTGGAAGCATGATATTTCCAATTAAGTGTACCCAAATAGCAAAGTGTGTTATGCTTCTTTCACTTCCCTTTTCAAAAGATGAAGGAAACTGCTCAGATTGCCTGTTCGCAGTGAGATAGAAAGACGTGTTGAGAATACTCAGAATGTTCAGGTATGTTTATGCAGCAGAAAAAAGTCCCATTCCAAGAAAACATTTCCTGAGCCAGAAGCTGAGAGGAGTGATAGATAGAGACAGAGGTTAGAAGGAAGGAGGGAGGGAGTGAGCGAGGGAGAGAGAGCATGTGTTCTCTGTCTCAGGGGAAGTCCCATTGGGAAGAAACTTTTCACTGTGTGACATCAATTCATTCCTTTTGTCTCAGGGAAAGCTTGAGTCTATTAGGGCTTGGTAATGACAAAAAAAAAAAAACACACACACACACACACACACGCTCACTATTTTTTTCCTTACCTCACATTTTGTAATGCCCCAAAATGAGCCACACATGCCTACAAGTAAATAAATAAATAAACAAGATGAAATGAATAAATAAGCTCTTCCCTCTCCCAGTGATCAAAGCGTAACCTTTAGCCATTTGAGAGGGGATTTACTTTGACCCTTTGAAGCATCAGCAACATTTCCAGGTGCGTGTTGACCCTGACCTGGAGCCAGTGCTTGATGGCACGCCAACACTGTAAATATCCGTAAGTGTTGTCCTTTGCTAGACTTTTATTGGTAATGATGCTGCCATGCATGATAGCAGCTTCCACATGTCCAGGTTTTGAGTGGTCTGTCATGTGGATGTATTGGCTCTGTCTCAGTCATGATGTGGGGAAAGGGCACTTTATGTGCCATGTGTCTCTGTCACAAAGAGTCTCTTTTCTTTGAGAATACTGTATTTATCCTGTATCCCTACAGGACATACAGTGTGTGTATAATGAACATGCTTAAGGAAAAGCTGCACAATGTGGAAAAATCTATATTTGCCATATCTCATATCAGTCCTTCTCTCTTTATAGCCCATACATACTCACACAATATGGACATTGAGTTATGCATGCACACAAACACGCACACACACACACACACACACCACACACACACACACACACACACACACACACACACGGACCACACCTCTTTTCTTCTATTGTGTCTTTGAAGCGTGACAGTAATCAAAGCAAAACACATTTATGATGTCTGAGCATCTTCACTGGGGCCCCGCATTCAGCTCACTGCTTTGAGCTGTAAAGGGGTTTGCTGTCAGCCTGCCCTTCGTCTCCCTCTCTGTAAGGTGCATGCTGCTGTGCTAGGTGTGGGGCTGCCACCCCCCATCTCCTGCCCTTGGGCCACCTCTCTCCATTGAGATGCCGATCAATATCGGAGAGAGAGGGCCGCACACCCTCCAGAGCAGGGGCACAGGGGACATTTCAGTCTTCACAGAACAGATGAGGGGGGATGGAGAGTAGTGTATGGGTGTAGAGGAGGGCCGATGAAGGAAACTCTATGAGTCCTATTGATCTCCATGGCCAGCTAGCAGTGAATGGCACAGAGAGTGCCAAAAGAGAGGCCGAGTGAGAAAGAAATGAAGAAAGAAAAGAATGCACATTGAGGAACATTGTGTGGCTGGAGGTGAACAAAGTTTGCATATTTTCAAACTGAAGAAGAGCTCCTGAATATGATGAGAATAACATACAAGCAAAATTGATTCATGGTCTTCGAATAAATGGCCAACAATAGTGTCTGCAATGCAAAAGAACAAACTTGAAGGTTTTTTTGTTGTTGTTGTTGTTTCTTTTAGTTATTTAGCTTGTTTAAATTCTGTCTATTTACTGAATTGAAGGGATAAATGGGGAAGGATCGGGAAAGAACCTTGGGTCGGAATAGAACTTGGGCGTATGTGGTTCATGTTACGAATGCCTTTGACAAATGTGCCACAGCCCAGTCACAGCCTGGGTTTAGACAGTAACTCTATGGAGTTACTGTAAAATAACTACATTATTTTTCACAGTAATTTCCAATATGTACCAAATCCCTCAGATACCCACTGAATATTCCATAGCATAAGCTGGTTGCAGTGTGATTAAATCCATAGTACACTAGGCTTGCGTGTGTGCGTGTGTGTGTGTGTGTGAGAGAGAGAGAGAGACAGAGAGAGAGAGAGAGAGAGAGAGAGAGAGAGAGAGGTGGGGCAGACAGACATACAGACCGACAGACAGACATAGAGCTGTGTTGGTCCAGGACTGTGGGTGGTGGTTGTTTGAACAGAGGAGGTGTAGAATGCCATGTAAAAAGGAAGCAGAGGAAGCATGTCTTCTTCACAAGGTTAATCTCGTTTGCACTGGCAACTGTGATGTCATCCTAATGAAGCCCCTACAGACATGCACTTAATAAGAGTTAAGAGTAAATTAACCTTGAGGACATTGCATGCTTTCTTTTTTAATATACTTTAGGCACCCATTTCCCATGCATACTAGATCAAGGACAATGTCTCATTTAGCACGAGGAGGTCAGAACTAAAACATCCCTTGTTGGTTGCAAATTTCTCTATGACATCCCAACATGAGCTGGAGGAGAAACTGTTAGATGTGTTCTCCCTTTTGGCCCTTGGTTACATATAGATTTTCTATGGCCAGGGCTTTTTAAATTATTTAATGATTTTAATCAGCGTCATCCTTCATTATGGGTTATATTGAATTCATTATTTCTACCGCATTAATTTATGATTGCATAAGAATGCTGTTCATTATAGTTGTATTATATTCATTGCCTTAACCCTTATGCTCTTTGAAAACATATATATTGTCTTGGGGATATGTACAGGACCGTAATAGAGGCCAAGTGCAAGTATCTCTACATTTAACATTCTAAAACCCAAAACATTATCATTCATTTACTACTACTGGGTTATACAAACATTTGTACAAATATTTAATACTCCTAAAAAGCCTATATAAATGTGTTTTGTTACAGGCTTGAGGTACGGGAAAACTCATCCAATCTGACCTAAATTTGTGGGATAATGTCTCATAGTGGTCAATGTGGTCAACTGACCAGTAACACCCTCTGACTAACACTTTGCAACTAGGTAAAATTGCATGTTACTTTTAACTTAGCAATACTATGTGCACCGTGCTCCCCCATACTATGGTCCTATGCCACTATGAACAGCTAACTGAGAAATACATATTTCTATAGACAATAGTTTAAAATAGGGACTGTATAGCAATCACTTTTATTGTACAACCCTTTTCATATCAGTCCATTAAACAACTACTGTACAACAATATGTCCTGGCTTTTGCGACCAATTTGTTCAGTCTGAGATTGAGCTTGGTCAGGATACCTAGCTGTCATTTCCCACTTCTCTGAGGTAGGATCAACGAATGTAGATCAAAATGCCTCTATTATTGTTTCTTGATTTTGGATTTGAGTGTTCAGCAAGCATCCTTCATTTCAGGGGTAAAAGCCTGTTTTTGATTGGCTCCCTACCTCAGGCAAACAAAATGAGCTGCAAATAAGCCTGCTGACCAAACTGATCTGCAGAGCAAAATCAGATCGCTTGCAGAACAGGATGGGTATTTAAATGTGCCCTGCCACACAAAACCGGTTTTATTTGTCGTTTTTTAAAATATGGTAGGTCTATATGAGTTTGAGTTACATGGTGCATGTGAATATGTAATAAAATCTGTCTGCAATCACCAATGGAAAGAAATAAACAGAGAAATTAGACCAATCCAAAAAGCTGATCAAGTTTACGCAAGATACACCAAGCTTGAGCCACTGTGGATGGCACTGCATTATTGCCCAATCCATGCTCTCCTGTATTTGATTAGCGCCCACGTCACAAAATCCTCACCCTGTGCGAGATCACTGAATATCTGTGAAATAAAGATAACAGGCAGAACAGCAATGTCTCGTTTTTTTGTATGTTGAATAATAGGAGGTTAGGGACAAATGGCAGCAGTGAATTTTTGGGGAAGTCTCATATTATTTCTGTGAAAAAAAGACAATTTTGGCGAATACAGCGGGCTTATTACTTTTCTTTTCAGCTATTTCAGCGACGAATAGCCATTCTTCCACAGAGTGGGCATAGTTATAGTTGCATAGAGTAGTTCCACAGCAAGAATATTTGCACTGGAATGGTTGCCAAACAACTTTGAAGAAATTTGTATCGAGCTGACCCTGTATTCTAAGCACAGTAATATAGAATGAAATGCAGTCTCAGCCATGGTATATTAGGGAACATACAACAACATTGAGCGTGATTCAACCAATCATAATCAAGGACCAGGACTATCCATTTTAGAATGAAAAGTGATGCTTTCTACAGAATATTAACATCTAATGGAAAATGTCTGAATGGTACTTAGATTAAGAGAGTCTTTAACTGAGTAGGTGGTAGAGTTTAATGAATGCCCATCTAATAAGGAGAGTGATGGATAGCCACTGTAGACTGGACCTGCTTTTATTTCCATGCCTGTCAAAAGTGTCTGATTGTGAGCCTGATTCCCTTGTACGACATGCAATAATGCTGGTTAAGCCTTCTCAAATGCACCTCTTTTCATCCAGTAGCTCTCCTTCTCTTCTCGCTTTCTCTCATCGCCTTCACGTCACCTCCTCCCTCGCACCCATGATGGGTGAATAAAGTGGAGAAGAGGTTTTTGTTGATGACTTAAAGAACGGTGAGGACTTCTAATACACCTAGCATTTAAATAATCCCTGCTTCTCCTCAGCCCGTTTGATGCCTTTGTTCACTTTGAGAAGGTTCTCACTATTCAGGCCGTGATGTCTGCTGAAGGGAAGGGAGAACTCCTCTTCTCTCTCTCTCTCTCTCCTCATCCAGTCCCAGAGCCTGAAAGAAGGCATCTCCATCCCACCTTTTTCCCTCTTATCTTGCTCTCTGCAGTCGGCAGAGTGAATTCCCCTTTGCTGTTTGCGGCCTTGCACCCAGAAGCCTGGCGAATAATCAGGCGCGCTTATCTGTCGCCGCGTCTGTAGACGGCGTTGCAAGAGTCACTCATCCCCCCTGACTGAATCTCAATTATCCTGGGCTGCACATGTGTAGGTGAGCGGTATCACAGAACCATTAAGGGCTTTAGGCATGCTAAACTTGCCGCAACTGAAACCTTTCAGCAAGTGCACGTAAGATGTTCACACCTGCACATCCCAGTTTTGCAGCCTTTGCCTTGTCTATGTCTAACTCACTTTTCTATGTCTAACTCACTTTCCTGCTCTTTTAGGAGTAACTACTGTCAGTCTGTAATATTTCACATCTTTCCTGCTAAACACTGAAATTCTCTCAGATTTCGTTGGCGCTTGGTGTTTATCATGACTGTCCGTGTGGGTTCATATCCAAATGTAGTCAATTCACTTAATAAAAATAAAAATAACATGACAACACACACACACACACACACACCTGCCTGCTTTTACTTTAACTGTGTTTTGTGACTGTTAACAGTTAACTTTTCTCCTTACAAGAAATACTTGGACAAATAAAATAAATGAAAATTGGAAAGTTACCTTCAAATACTGTGGGATTAATGTTAAAACATTATTATGAGACAATCAACAATCAAATAAAAGACCCCCCCCCCCCCACACACACACACACCACCACCACCACCTTTGCATTGGCACTACCTACAGTCCATTTGCTTTAAGCCATAGCAAATGAGGCACCCAGTGATAACACAATCAAAGTAAAACACGTCAAAACATTTGCCTTGAACCTTCTTTTCTTAAGTCACACTGAATATTTCATGGGCAGTGTGGTGGGGGTGGAAGGGTCTGGGACACTCTCAAGGTAATGGTGTCCTTTTTTAACATGCAGAATGAAGCTATTGGACTACTAGGAGATTTGCCTAGCAGTGCTATCAGGAACTTGTGCTGGCTTGACAACAACATTTTTAGAAAGGTAAGGAGAGCAACTAAAATAATCAAGGATATACTTCCACCAAGCACGCCAATGAGAATGAATACTCTATTGTTTTCAAAAACAACTATAGATATTTACACACAAACACACACACACTGTATATATAACAACAGTAGCTATTATATAAGCATAATTATAATACTGATTCCATAAGTGTGGTTTCACATGTATGCATAAATGTAAATGCAATGATCTTTAGAGTAAATCAGGTGATTGCAATGCAAAAAATGAACCATGTGACACACAGGCAGATGGAACCATACAGTGAAGTCAAGAGCATGCTGAAAATATGTACTTAAGACACACGGAAGACACAAGGAATGCTTTTCCTTTGAGTCTCACATCATTAGTTCAGAGAAGATCATTATTTTAGCGTCCATGGACTGTCTGCCACGCTGACTGTGTGCTTGGGGCTGACAGACAGATCATCGGCATGATATGAAGATTACTTCATAGACACCTAAACCATGATTGAATCCTTCTGGCTCTGAGAGCGGACTGTACATGTGCTTGCTAATGGCACCACCAACACATGAAAATTCATGGATTCTATAAATCCCAAGGCTCATATTCATTACATATTTCATTACATGATGAAAAGTCATTTATGGACCAAGTGTCTTATGAAAAACACACACTGTAATATTTCTGAGAATATGGATGATTACCATTACAATAGGAAGGGAAAACATCTTTTTATTGCAGTTGGTCTTGAATCCTTTAGAGAGCTTCAATGTAAAGCCTATGCTGAGATTACTAAGGTGCCAAAGGTTGAGGGATAAATGACAGTGGTGAAATCATTTCTCTTAGCTACAGACCACAAGAGTAGTTCTCCTAAATTCTAAACTAAAATCCAAATTCTAAAACAGATAGTTCCGGTCCTTGATAATGATGGTTGAATTGCCTTTGATTCTGTTGTAAAATCCACAATATACCACAGCTCTGACTGCATTTTATTCTACATTGCTACGGCATAGTAGCTGTGCTCATGTGTTACCTGTCAACCATTCAGCTACAGGAAATATATTTCACTGTGTAGGAATTGTTATCTATGATTAATTTGTTACATACAGTATCTCGTTGTTGAGTCTTCCTTTAATGAAACTATGTCAGGTTAATGTGAAAAGCTTATTTAAAAATGCAAATACCCACTTTGGGTTATGACAGTTTAACCACAACCGCAACCATGGTCTTGACTTGATTCTGCTATTTCTAGCAACTCCCCTTAGCCGTGGTAAAACCCATAAAAACCGGCATAACCCACGCCACAGCTCAAGTGAGTTATTGCTTACACATATGTGGCAGTCTGGATCTGAAAGACATATTCCGTTCATGTATATGATGAATCTATCAACAGTGCAAAACAGAGTGGTCAGGTGTGAAAAACATGGATGCGTGTAGTAATAAATAGGAACGGCCCGTACTTTTTGTCCTGTCCTTCTTCCTCTACCTCTCTCTGTCTCATATATGCTCTCATCACAGCCCCTGTGCCCTTGTCAAGGTGAGTCAGCTAAAATCCCATGACATTCTCTCTCCCTCTCTCTCTCCCTCTCTCTCTCTCTCTCCATAAAGAACATAGGTAAATGTGCACAAAGCTCCACTTAAAAGACCCTGTTTCCCTTTATCTAATACAAAGCTCAAGGTTCTTTTCTCTCTATATATATTTTATACTCACAGACAAAGATACACACACACACACACATACACAGACACACACACACTGCTGTGTGCTGTGTACTGTAGGCCTATGTCTCAAGCTATCTTTATGAGTTTTTTTTCTGGACTGTGTTGGCACTCTGGCAGCCTCTACCCTTCAGTACAATGACTGTATTTGGTTGGGCCATAACCTCTGGCACTAAGTGTGAAGCTGTTCCCAGATGGGTTGAATGTGTTGAAGCCCTGCCCTTCTCTCGCTCGCTCTCTCTCTCACTTGTTCACTCTCTTGCTCTCTCTCTCCTCTGTCTCCTTCATCTCTCTCAGTCCCCCCATTCCCATCCCTCTGCCTCTGCCTATATCTCTCTTTTCTTTCCCTCATTTCAAATACCTCTCACTTCCCCCCCTTCTCTGTCTCCCTCTTTCTCTCTCTGTCTCTCACACCAGCACCAGCACCTTCCCCCTCCTTCCCCCTCCTCTGTGTCTCACTAACTCCCTCTCTGTGCATTGGCAGGCGCGGGAGATACAGGCCGTCTGACCTTGTGCCGCTCTCTAATGGAGAGCCTGGCGCTGTTCCACGCTTCCCAGCCACTGAGCGTCGAGCTTGGGCCCTGGCACCTAATCAAGGGCCCTGCTCCTGGCCGCCCCCGGCCCCTGATCCCTAACACATCACACCACTGACACTAATTGTCGCCAGCTCCTGCAGCTGATAAAAGCTTGGTCCAGCCGCAAGAGCCAATGACTCAGGACATTCAGGGGGATGTGTCCGGATAGAGATAGTGTGTGTGTGTGTGTGTGTGTCAGAGAGGGAAAATACAGAGAGAAAACAAAAGACAGGCTTAGAGGCAAAGTGATATCACTATTTGAATTTATGCTGGAAACATGTTACTGGAGGGATTCAAAAACTCGATCACACAGGATCATACACTGTATCTGCAATGCCCAAATATCTCCTAGTCGTGAATGTTGCATCAGGACTGTGGTTAAGGATATAGGATAAACAACTTTGACTGCAGTAGAACTTCTTGTTCTATTCTGTCGAGTACATCCATGAATATAAATTAGCAGTAGACAGTAAAAGACAGTAAAATAATGTCAAAGTGAAACAACAGTCAAAGGCAGGGAGGGTATCTATCTTAAAAACATGCTGACAAAATGAACAAGATCTTGTGCAATGCACAGCACATGACACAGAAAGCATACTGAGGTGCGAGAACCATATGGAGGTAAATTACATTTTGGTCAAAATGTAATGAATGATAATTAATTAATACTGATCAGCTCTTTCTACTGGCAAAATGATATGAATAAAATCTTGATCATTTTAGAGTTATTGATGGAATAAACAAGATATTTAACAAGTTATTTTTACTGTTACTGTTTGTTCCAGTTCGGTTCTACACCTTATACTGTGTGTATATCCTGGGATTTGAGCTTTATCTGTGTATTGATATGCTGACACAATATAGAAAAGCTTGTTTGCGGAAAGGCTTATTCACAATCAATGTGCATTTGCAACTGAAGTGCCGTAAGTGTAAATATCTAGAGTGCTTTGGATTGGTATTAACAACTGAGGCTATTCTTTGCCTTCTGTTTTGTTTCATGTCTGTTTTAGTTATATTTTTGATAAATGAATTGGAGTGAGCTGCAGGCACATATATTGTGATGGCCAGGACATGCAAGGGGCTTTAGAATATAAAAAGAACCAAGACAGTATTCTGTGTCCTCAAGTGAAAAGAGTTTTCCTTGAACATGATTTGCTGTGACAGCTTTTTTTTTCCTTTTACATAGTGTGACCACTTAACCCAGCAAGAAAAAAAAAAGCACTGATAAACTTAATGCCAGTTTGCTTAATTATGAAGAAATCGGCACAACACTGTGCTACATTAGTCATCTTAATTAAGCTTTGGAGAATAAAGCAATCAGTCCTATGTTTATAAGCTCCTACTTCAGAACGGAGAAAGAACCCAGAGGACATGGTCACTGCCACAGTTAAAATCACTGCCATTGAAAAGTCACAAAATGTAAAAGGTGTTTTTTTTCTGTTAGGCATTCAGGGGAATTAAAGGTTAATAAAAGTCCCACAATTACTTTCTCTCTTATATGTGGAGTAAAGAAACATCACTTTCAGAATTAACTTAACAGTGAACCACAGGAAGAGGTAATCTCTCAAGAGCCCAGAAAGACAAAACAGCTCCACTCGAAGAGTATTGATTTGGACATTAGGAGGCCAGTGCAGGCTATGGTAAGATTCAAATAAGCCACTGAATTTTCCATCTGTAACTGGAATTGGATAATATACTAAGCATTAGACTACCAAGCAAAAGATTATTAGCATCATCCAAAGAAAGGTGCATTTTAATGTTTATTTCTCTTTCACTGTTTGCACAGTTTCCAGCAGTTGTAGTGCTATTCAAATTCATTCTAGTCTTTTTTTGATTATTTCCCAGTTCAAGTTTTGTGCTATTGTAACTGCCTAATCTCAATTTCCTCCCTAAGGCCTAAACTCTGAGCCCTGCTGCACTTAACTGACTCATGCTGTTACTGTAAGTGAATGATGTCACAAGGTTCTGTCTTGCTATTTGCATGGATTGAGACAGATTGTTGAGACAGATAGCAGCAGTAAAGTCACGTTGCAAACATGTTTCTGTTTCCATTTTATGGTATTTGCTTACAGACGCATTTCTTTCCGTTTCTGTGTTTCTCAGCACTACGAACAGCAGCTAATTCCCATTAGCAAAATGTGAATGCAACGCTGCCTTTGGAAAAAGGCACAGAAAGGCTAAAACAAGGCCTCACACTCATCAGATTTGGACAGTGGGCCACCCCTACACCCTTATGAACTCATATTTAAGTCTGTGAGTCTGCAAGGGCAGACCTGAGGTTGGGCTGTTATCGCTGTAATACAGTATACTTTGAATTGAAACTACTTCAGTGAAGGCAAAGTTTTTTAAAACGATTCTGTAGCTCAACAAACAATGGCCGCACCATGGCCAGAGGGCTGCTTTCCAGAGTGCACTTATACAACATGTTATATACAGTACAACCAACTGTCTGCCACTGTCCCCCAAATGCCACCTTTTTTCTTCTTCTAAACAGAAAAGAAAAGAAAAAATGATGTGTTGGAGGGAAAGAGAGAGAGACCGACAGACAGAGAGAGAGAGAGAGAGACAGAGAGAGAGAGAGAGAGAGAGAGAGAGCAAAAATGTGTTTTGTACATTTAAAGTGGAAAATCAGTCTCTGAATGCAAAGCATTTTGTCTGTTTATCTAGCCCCCCCAAACAGCTTGTCTGTAGCAAAGTGGATGACAGAGATCCAGTCAAACATGAAATTATGCTCACGCAAAGGCTAAAAGATTTAATTAGTCATTCTAGGCTGGTGTCTCCTACTGAGAGGAACGTCCTTTAGACACTGAAATGCCATTATGTGACAGATGCAGATGTAGGTTTGGTGACGCTGAGGTGTGTGTGTGTGTGTGGTGTGTGTGTGTGTGTGCATGCATGTGTGTGTGTGCATGTTTGTTTGAAGGGAGTTACTTGGGTTAAGGGCGGGGGGGGGGTTGAAGGCTTTCAGAGGAGGAAGAGAAAATAGATGCATATGTGTATGAGTGAATGTGTGTATGTCTGTGGGTGGGTGGATGTGCATGTGTGTGCCTGTGAGTGTATGCGTGCATGTGTGTGTGTGGAAGAAGGATAGGAGGCTTTTCCTGCTTTATACAGTAAATATGTCACATACCTGTTCCTTCTTGAACTGGATTACATGTTTATTACATGACTTCAACAGTTGTTATTCTAACGAGGGAACATGCAGACAACCACTGTGCCTTTTAACTTTGCTGAGGGTTACATTTGCAGAACTCCCACAGAGCCAAGTCAATTATGATGCAAATTGTGTGGTAAATTAGCAAGGTCATCTGATCTCGTCTGGGCCAATAGATGAATTCGATTTAAGAATGCAAAGCAGCTGGGGTTTCTACATGCAAAGATGAGAACACTTTTAAATGAACAAGGAATAAGTGAGATCAGAGTCATTACCTTAAAACATAATCAAAATGAATGAATGAATGTATAAATGATTTATATATATGTAATATATAAAATATGTATAATATGTATATTTCATGTGTCACAGTTCACTGCATGGAACCTAGGCCTTTATTGATTTTTACTTTGACGAAAGAACACGAACACAGAAGAGCCTTCCACGTGTGCCGTGTGCATGTACAATCTGATCAACTAGATTAACATGGAAGCAAAATCATTTTGTGGAAACATCAGTACATTTTAAAGATGCAATGATCTGGAGCTTGATGGTGTCAGGAACATTCAACTAAACTGTAACACTGTGAAATAAGAATCATTCATTGCAGACATATTGAGTTCACATGTGTTTTATTGAACTCACATTGAACCTACAATATCCTTATGTTAGTGGTAAGCACCAATTTGTACCTAATAGACCGCAGAGGAAGTGTGAAAGTGCATAAAGAGGTATGTAGCGTGGACAATGCTGTAAGTGTTCCAGTGGGTTATGTGTGAAGAGGCTCTAGACCCTGAGATTCCCTGAGATAAGAATTTCATTCATTTTAGATAACTTCAACATATCCTAGTAGTCATATGTGAGAGAACTGTAAAAAAGTAACTGCTTACTGATTACAAAAAAAGCTGTTTACTGTAAAAAATAAACCAACAGACTTGAATCTGAGGCAGAGGACAGAAAGGGTATTCTGTCCAGGGATGTATAGCCATCAGAGGTCAGAGCCGTTGTGGTAAACAATTGATGTTGCCTCAGAGTTCGAAGCAGTGGAGCTGCACTAAAACCACCTGGCAGTCTTTCACCAGTTCTCTGACAGGCTCCATTAGCCGAGAGATAAACCTCGCTCTCATGTCAGATGCCATCCCATTCGATCATCTCCACTGTTGTTATTTTTTATTTATTTATTTTTCTTTCCCAAAAAAATGAAACATCAAGACTTGTCTGTGTGCCCACTTAGAGGGCAGTGGCTGGGCTGTGACAGGGGCAGACAGAGAAGGACTGTGCCGCAGGCAGGTGGACAGACTGACAGTCCTGGGCTCTGCCAGGTGTTGGGCAGCCGGCGACACACCTCCCCTCCCCTCCTCAGCAATGTCCTGCACCGGCACTAGCTGTCACTGGAAGACAGAGGTGAAAGGCCTCCTTCCAGGAAAAGGACAGAACTCCCATGGTGAGACCGTCTCCAAGACATACTTTAGAAAAGACAGATGGGAGGAGAGAGGGAAAGAGGGACAAAGAGAAAGTCTAGAAGAGGCAAAGAGCATTCTTGTTCTCCAGGTGCAACCATTATCCCTGCAAATCAATCATTACATTTTGTGAGGGATAATTTATTATCAGTTGCGCCAGGCTACAGATTCCATCTCCTCCATGTTCTGACTGTCATGTCCCATGCCCCAATCTGTCATCAGTCTTCATCTATGCCAGTGGGCCTCTTCTGTCAAAGCCATTATCATGGTTACAAATTGCCCACCCACTAATGAATCATGACAGCATACATGCAAACAAGGAGATGGCTAAACATGATAAATGGCTTTGTTTAATAAATGAGTGCTGATTGTGCATTTTAAGTGGCAATCTACTCATCATACCATTTTTTTTTTTTTTTTTGCCACAAGGTGCTCCTTCAGAAGAGGAGCAAATGACAGGGTCATGGCAAATGATCTCAATTCAGAAAGAGAGCTTTGCTTGAACTATGCGTGAATCCTGCTTCAAATTCGCAAGTGCCCAGATAAAGAGATTAATATGTACAATCAGACGCGATGGATCAGTGGTAGGCATTACTAGGATAATCCGTGCCCTCCACGCTGCCTCTGAACTGCCATTTTGCTTGGGCCTTTTTTCCTCTTCTTTTGTTCACCAACACTCTCATCATGTTTCCTCTTCAGTGCATCACTTATCCATGACTTCTGCTGAATATTTGAGCTCAGCTTTGAATTCAGAGAGGAGGCGGCATGAATCAAAGTTGCTTGTTGGCCTTTCTTATTTTAAACATTTAATGAATTGAATTAATGTTTGACAATTCCTTCGACAAACCGCACAGTGGTGCATATGAAGTTTCCCCAAAAAGCAATTAGGATTCACTGAAACATGTAATTTAATCAAAAAGTAATGGATGTTATTAAGGTTAATACTTTTTTTTACCCAACTGTCTCCAAAGTGTTTTATGTGGAGCCAATATAGACTGTATATATTATGAGAAAACCCAGTGCTTTTTGGAGGCCTGTGGCACAATTGATGATAGAGAATATGTGGGATAATGGACACCGAGGTATCCTGTTATTTATAAATGGTGAATGAAGTGAAGACAAAGAACTTCCTTTGTCAAGTCCAATATTTTCATGTGGTGGGACCGTTATCTTGTTTAGACCATGGTTTCACAACTGTATGCAAACCTAATAATTTAAGAGTTACAATGACAATTGCTTCCAGTGTTGCTAAGCTAGTCTCTCGTCTATGTACTCTCAGTTGTTTTGTATTGCAAATAAAGATATTTATTTGGTACACACTCGGCAGCAAGCAATGGGGACTGGAGGCCACTCAGACTTATCACAACCCCCTTCAGCTTAGCGATATTGCCTGGTGGCTGAGATCTGACTACAGATAAAGAGCTGGCTACAGAGGCTTTCAACATCAATGTGTCATAGAAAATAATACAGAGACATGAGACAAACATTATCAGTTGCTGTTATGGCTCTGCTTGCATATAAATGGTGCTATGCTTGGCACACAATTTAAACTGTCTGTAAATGGTAATTCCTAAATGTATTAACTAAATTAATAATTGGTCATGTGTGTTACAATTTGCAATAATAACACATAACGATATGTTTACACTAAGGCTTATTTTCAGCATACACAACATTTTGCTAGTATTTAGGTTGGCATTTGATGATGAAGTGTCTCATGAATCTGTGTTTTATAATGAGTTTTGAAATAATGCACTGTGGGATTATATTTGCTGTCATTGCTCCAGGAGGGTTTAATTAATTAGAAGTCATGGCCTGTAAGTGCATACATGTTATGGGTATTTCCTGCAGAGTAAAACAAATACACTTACCTGCCTTACAAATAGTGTATTCTTCTCATCAGTGCATAGAAGCGTGTGGAAATTACTTGATGGAAATGAATTGTCAGCCGTCTTGTTGACGGAGCATCAAATGCCCTTGATTAGTGACCTACCCATCTGACTCTTCTAAAGGATGTTGTCTGAGGTGGAACATCACGTGTTTACAGCTGAGAGCAGTCAGACGTAGGGCTTAGACACGTCCGTCCAACAGCCTTCCCGACTTTTAAAGCTGAGTGATTGACAGGTCCAGGTACTTTAATAGGCCAAGGTAATAGAGCTCTCCAGCCTTTCAAGCCGCTCTCTAGGAAAAGCTCTCCACTTCGCATGTGACTGTGAGCACTCCACCTCGGATGAGTTAATCTCTGAGCTGGCCTTCCTCTTCTGTCTTCCCCTTGACAGGCTACTTTAGTGTTGATGGCTAAGATAGCAACACATGTTTACTGTGGGGTTGAAAGGCATGTTTCTTCTGCGTCTACTTTTCTTTTTTTCTCTTTCAGAGAGAGATTGCATATTAATAATGCATCTTTTTTCTTACTTGTCATTTCCTCTAACCATAATCAGATTCTCCATATTCTTGGCAGCACACAGAGGGCCGCATACAGCAATAAAAAGGGAGACAGGGAGGCTGACTCGCTAAAAGAGGTAGGCTCTTCATTTATCCTATTTATGTTCATCTGGCCCAAGGTAAACGATTGAAAAAAAAATAAAGATAACTTCTCAAAAGACCAGCCAGTAAACGCAGTGTATTAAAATGCACTGGGCCTGCCCAGGAATAGAGGGAAAATGTTCCAAAGATGTCTTGAATCTTGAGCATCTCATGTTTGATAACAGGGATAACGGTGACGGTCCTCGAGCTGATGTGACTGTTTGTCATTTGAATGTTCACTCTTGCACTGTGAGGTAAACATCCATAGTGTCATCTCTGCTTCGGTGTTGACAGCATTTGACAGGTCCTGAGATCTAAGGCTCTGTTATTTCCTTAACAAAAAAGCACCGTCAAAACAGCAGCTAGGGCAGCTCGATGGTGAAATAACATTTTTTTTTCTTTTTTTAAATTATATGATGAAACATTACTTCATGCTGTAAAGCTGATGTTTCAATTATATTGCCAGAGTTGGCTGATTAAGGACAGTTGTCTTTGGCAAAGTGAAAGTAAACATAATTCTTACAAATGTTTGAAAACAATAGCCATTTAATCATGCAATTTCTATCACTTTGTTGCAACAGCACAAATTGCATACTCAATCTCTTTGATACAAATGCTGTCAGGCAACTGGAGTTTTAAGAAAAGTAGAGCTTAGACAAAATACTGGATGCTGTTTCATCATCTTAGGGTGTACACTTACAATCCTCCCTCCCCAAACCTAACAGAATTCCACACACTTAACTCCCTGCCCTGACCTGCCCTGCCCAACCTCAATAATTTATGCACACTATAGGCTGACAAACAGACACAATTTCACTGCATTTCGTACACTCAGTAACTATGTACACACGACAATAAAATTTAGTAAGCCTAGTTTCTGTTTTTTTTTTTCCTCTTGCTCTCTCCATACCGCACTTTTTTTTTATGCTATTGGACTTTCATCTCAAAATACTGCACATTTCACGTTAGCAATATGTACTCTTAGTTAGTGTTTCATTATGCTGTAGCTTGAATGTTTATGCTCTTTTGTAAGTCGCTGTGGATTAAAGCATCTGTTAAATGCATAAATGTAAATGCTCTGCTTTTCACTTATAGTGAAGAAAGAACATTAAGGGTGTTTAACATTACGTAACCTTAATGTATATTAAGCACACATGTACGTCACGCATGTACATTATAGTAGAGTGCCATACGACAGAAGGAAACATAAATAACATAAAAGATACTATGTAAAAAGTTTTCTCTCTCTCTCTCTCTCTCTCTCTTCTCTCTCTCTCTTCCAACCCTACACCCACCCATACATATCTGCAAGAATCCAGAGAGGTGGATGTGGTCAAGTTAGAACAAACAGACCAGTGACAGTGAAGCTAAATAACTGAGAACACACTGCACATAAAATGTATCCCCTCACCAGCTCCCCTCCCCTCCTTTGAGAGTGCTTTGAGCCAGCGGTGCTTGAGCTGAATGGATTTGGAACAGTTTGCCTTAGCCTGTGTCCTAGCCAGAGACTGCTGATCTAGTGGGTCTGTAAAGTCTGTCTTAGCCGGCTCCCATTTCTCAGCATCTGTCACCAGCAGCCAATACTTAGGCTCGTCACGATGATAGATGGCCAAATTATCACACGGTGACACTGCCACGGTGGAGCGGTGCGTACGCAAAATGCTCGAGTCAGCTCGATTGATCCCATGATTTTTGGGGTTGGATACCTCTGAGATTTGACAAAGTTTTTGACAGTTTTCCTTTGTAAGGTCAGAGTGTTCAATTTAATGGGTGCTTCATCACTGTGGAGGGAACTCGCCACTCATACATAATGTGTGCTTACGGACTAGAGCAATGTGCTGAAACTTTAAGGTCAGGTTCGTCTGAGGTGACAGAGGGCCTGATGTAAATAGGGCTTGCTGAGGTACTTTTTCAAGCAGCTGTTCATCCTGTTTGAAAAACAACAACAAAAGACTGAGTGGCACTGTTAGAATAGCCACTTTTGTTCACATTCGGTAGGAATGTGTAAGGCTTGGGTTATCATTGGAATCTGCCTAAACTTTTTTTTTTCACCGTAGTTGGTTATGCCACTAAATTCAACAGACATAACTTTGTAATTTTTCTTACATTTTTCTTGCATTGATTTTGTGTGAGATATACACAGCATGGCCTTGCAACTGAACTGAACTACAGGGAACATGGTATTTTTTTATTGTGTTTCTGGCTAGAGGATAAAAGTCATTCTAAATTGTGCCCACTATATAAATAAGATTATTATGATATATAAGAAGGCAGAAGATTAACTTTTGTATGAATTTCAGGTACAATAATAAAAATCAAAGAATAAATAAAAAAAACACATAGGCTTAATGTGTCATTTTTCTTTAAATTTCCAGTTTAAAAGGAAGCATCAGAACTTTTAATGTTATAACTGGTGTCTATGTCTATTTGCCATAGCAAACTAACCTTTAAAGCACCACTAATGTAAGCTAATGGTTACACTGATATTTATCCTCATATCAGTTGTCATACTCTAAGAGTAGGACAGACTATGTCAAGAGTAGAGTACTTATTTTCAACAAGTACAGTCAGCAAGTTATGTTAGCAGTTGTAATATTTACGGAAGTTAGCCCACAATCAATCAATATATTGCAGGTGAATTTTGTTTGTAATCTGAATATCAGTCAATTATGGAATATTTTTAATTTTCTGTGTTCAGTGTAAAGGCTACCATCAATCATGTTAATTACTGGCATGGTTGTACTTTGTTTACCCTGATTTTTTTTTTTTTCAAATCCCAAATTCTCTGATTGCTCTCATGGATATGAGACTGCATTTGACATTGTATGCCAGATAGCAAAACGTGGCATATCACACTGGAGATCTCTCCACACATCAACACACATTTTCATAATTTCATAACTCTTGTACTTTGGTATGACTAAGCACAGTGCAGCTGTGTTAGCAATCATGAATGAGCAATGGCCACTGCTGTCATCAATAGACTGTGTGTGTGTGTTTGTTCTCAGATAGTGTGACAAAAAGAATTACCAATAGGTTGGCCCAGTTGGGAAGCACCCACATGATGTAAGCTTTCGATCCGCCCAATTGACACAATCGTTACATTCCCTACACTCTGTGGCGTTTAACCTGGGGCTTATCCACGTACCCCCTTGTCTGTTTGGCAAGAGTGTACACTCTGTATCACCATGAAATTGAGACTTTTATTCCCAGCACTTATGCGTCGCATGTTTGCAGTGGGACCTTTTGCTCGTCTTCCATCTGCCATGCTGAACACCATTGATTGCCTGATGCAAGCAAAAGCCAAGTTTTCTGCCCCAGTCATTAATCCTTGGGCAGCCATGCCTCTTTTTTTTAGAACAACAACAAAAGTTTCCCTGTTTATTTATTTATTTATTTATTTTAACCAAGTTTCACATTGATTTGTCAAAGTACAGAGGCAAATGTAGGAAGAAAGAAACACACACAAACCATCAAATACACACACACACACAAATAACAAAAGTAAAACCACAAATAGGTCTACAAACTAGTGCTAGAGGACAGCAGTGTTGGCTTTACTTTTTACAGATTCTATCAGCCTTTGCCCCCCCTCGTGTCCAAAACCTTTTCATACAGCACATTTCTGAGATAGTATGCCAATCTGAAATCCTTATCCCCTTACACAGCAGAGTCAAGACCCACAGCCAAACAACTGTACTTTTACAGACACATTTTACTGACTCTGATATTAATATATATATTTAATCTAGCAAATTTCACAGTGCATTATTATCTGCTATCTCCCTCAACCTTTTGATGGGAATGGTGGGTTTTTGTAGGCCGCTTTGAGCTGGAGGGTGAAAATTGCTTGACTCTCAAAGGGAACGGTGAGGCAACAGAGCTAATCAAGCTCTAGGTGTGCATGTTTGCATAGGGCCCTGTATAAATAGGCATCACCATACAGGTCACATCTCATTTGCTGTAGGGTGTTTCAATGTGTATGTGTGTGTGGTGTGTGTTTACCTGCACAAATGTGTACTATGCTGTCTGATTTTATTAATGTCTCCTGTGACATTGTTTTTAACTGAAGGTTTTAGGAACCATTAAAAACACATATAAAAGTTTACTTTACAGATTGTAGTATGTTACTGGAACTAAATGTAGCGCCGTCACCATTGTTTGATGATGATGATGACTGCCACACAATGCAGCATGTTGCATCTGAGGAAAATCTCCATTCTCCATACTCTTGCCACATGTTTTGAACCACTGAACTCTTTCATGTTTGCCACTGTGAGTTACATACATATCAACACACAAGTTCTTTAACATACACTTCAAGTGTGTGTGAATCCTTTCCATCCTCTGGCCTGCAGATGATAGAGCCAAATAATTCTTGATCCCATAAATCACAAAGCACCTCCTGAACAAATTTGTATGAAATTCAGGCACACACTTGAATATTAGTGTAGTGGTTGTACATATCAAATTTACTGCAGTTTGCTTGTTCTTGTCATGAGATATTGGCAATTGACGTGCACTGTTTTTGCATTTTTGTCTCTCACTAGGTGGCGCTACACCACAAATGAGAGATGTCTGATGCACCTTTGTGAGACCTACTGTACATACCACATATTCCAGTCTAGGACCCAATGGTTGAGGAGTAGTATCCTGGTGTTGACCAAAAAGTACTGACAAAAGAAAAAATGAGAAAAACAAACAACAACAAAAAACTGACTGCCACCAGTGCTGTGCTGCGCTGCGGCAGTCATACGCTAGATGAATAAATGGGCCTCAGCATAAACATTGAACCGATCTACAATTGTATGGTGTTCTCTGGTCTGCCTGATAATACATAAGGATTCGCAACAACTTCCAGACTGTCCAATGGAAGCAGGTCTTGGCTCTTTGACTTCCTCAATCTCAACCTTTGTTGATTATTTTATTCAACAGCTGTAGAGTCAGTGCCCCCTTTTGTGAAGGACACAGGACATATTCTGACAGTTATAAAATCTTTAAAGCCTCTGCCTGGGAATCAATTGATCCTGGTGTCCTTGGATGTGAGTGCCCTTTACACCTCTATACCTCATGATGGTGGCCTTAAGACACTAGAGCATTTTTTGCATAAGCGTGATAACTCTTCTACTCCCTCCACAGCCTGTATTCTGAAATTGCTGAAAACTAATTCTCACTTATAACTATTTGGGTCTTGCAGCAAAGAGGGGTAGCTATGAGTAGTTTCTTTGCCCCATCATTTGCTAACCTATATATGGATCACTTTGAGGTGTAATTTATTAAGTTTACATCTCATATTGCATTATGGAAACACAATATTGACAAAGTCGTTCTTATATGGCACAGTACATTAACCAAATTCATGGTTTAAATAATTGTTCTGAATATCTTACTTCCACTATGGAGTAAACCATTAACTAGAATTTCTCCAATATAAACTCCTAATTACTGCTTATTCATACTGAGTAAGCTAATTGTTGTATATGAATTATAATCTCAACATGCTTTACTCAGTAGGGGGCTTATAAGGTTTTAGTACAACAGGAACAGCTATTCTCAGGAACAGTTACTCTCAATCAAAAAGATGCAGTTAGGACTTATTTGGACACTATTAGGCACTTGTAGCTTTGGGAATTGTTCCTATGAATAGACCATCTTTTCTAAATATTATTGAAGGAGAATAACTGTTCCTGCTGTTCCTATTGTACTAATAATTCATGTACAACAACAACTAACTATGAATAAACAGTAATTAGGAGTTTAAATTTAAGAAATTCTTTGTTAATGGTCTATTATGGGTAGAATAAGGTCATACAGAATATGGTATTAATAAGCAACTTGTAATGGCTAACAAATGGCTAGTATTTTACTAATTTGCATGTTAATTAGCTGCTAGTTAATGGTGAATATGTGTACCCTAATCTAATCTAAACCATATATTTTTTTCTTTACTATCATCTTTGCAGGTCTCAAGGCCGACAATTACTTGTGGCAACCAGAATGCATAATGCAGGTAGGAAGTAGTTTCCTCTGAAATTTGTATGTTTGTATATTGGATACTAGTCATTGTTCTAGAGAAAATTGGTTTTGCAATATGGTGTATTTTCCTGACAGGCTACTGTGGTCTTAATTATACTGTTTGACACCTCTACAATGTCATATGGTTGTGATGAAACTCTGATGAGTACAATATCATTGGTCATGCTTTTATCATAATTTATTCCATGTAAATGAACCACATTTAATGGCTATTAGAAAATGGTCACTATTGTTATTTATTATCGTTTGTCAAGTCATCTGGGTCATGATGGCTCATTGTAGGTAATCACCTTCAGATGTGTTTGACCAATTAGTGCCTAGGAGGCACCCTATTAGGTGTATTCTTTCAGTTGGTTTGTAAGACTTGAGAAAGGCCAAAACGTTGTCTGTAAATAAAGCCACAAGGAACAAAAATGTGTGGTTTCTCTTTTCGTCAACTGCCTGTTATACTAACATGTGACCTGGAGAAGGCTGGATCGACTTTTCCTGTTGACTCAAACCTCTTGCCCTTGAAGAGGCCCTAATTCAATTATTTATCTATGAAACTAAAACAATACAGGGCTGTTCACATCTCAAGTAGCTTCACAAAAAAACATGGATTAGGTGAAGATTATTGAATGTCAGCTCTTAAATCCTATACTTTTTCTGCACTGAAGTAAATCAATACTACTTATCTTTGATAAAAGAGGCCAAAGAGTCATGGTAGATATCCCTAGACAACCCCCCATCTCTCTGACTTCTACCTGCTGTCCTCTATGTCTGCTTTCTTAGCAGTCTGCTGAACCCACACAGTTGGTATACATCCTTCTAGGATCATTTTGCAGATTTAATTTCATGGCACCGATAGACATCAGTAAACACTGCAAGAGAAGCAAATGGAAGCAAGAAACACAAACAAACACTCAGCGGTGAATCAGCATTGCTCAGACAATGACTCAAAGATCCCTTTCATTGTTCACCAGTGGTTTGCTTTTGAGTGTCAGAGTTGGAACGCGGAGCACCGACACAAAAGCACACGCTGTGGTGATGGCAAACCCTGATGCCTTTTAATCAGATGATCTCACTGCCATCGAGACAGCCACGCCGAAGCCCCCCCACCTAAAGCGGGTGGGCTATTTGGAACTGGGGCCAAGCTCTGACAGACACTGCCTCATAATTACTGTGTGATGCTATGTGCTAGGCCACCCTCATTCCCACTGCCCCTCTTCCACCCCACAACCCCTTCAAAGTGCTGCAGCCCTCCATTTCTTTCTTGTTCTATGAATATCAGATGAAATTCATGCTGGGAAACGAAAGCTGCTCAACCCCCCTTTGCACACATACACACACTCACACACTCACACGACAAAAGTGAAACTACATTGCACACTGACAAGAGACAAAGCAGCAGGTCACAGACACACAACATATTCATTCTCATTCCGCCTGCTGTTTGCACTTAGGTAGCTGTTTCTGTTGCCATTCAGTCTTTCTATTGTATCCCTTTTCTTTTCTTTCTCCTATGCTGCCTCTCTCCACATACTTTGGTCTTAAAAAATTCTGGACACATTTGTCCTCATATCACTCTATTTAGCAGATGCTCTTATCCAGTGTCGGTAATATGGATTGTAAATTCAAATTGAACTTTTTCATTTTAATTTTCTCACAAAATGTTCCTCACAGTGACTAGCGAGTAACACCTTTGGAAAGCTCAGGTCGTGCAGCATCATGTAACTTGGTTGCTATCTGTGTGAAACTCTGCAAGGAATCTAACTGAGAAGAATGGATGTGAGGAATGGATAGTCAGTTCCGCCCGCTTCACACCCATTCTGCTCCATTAGATTACTGGTGGAGTTTTCATCACACAGCAAATACACATATCATGTGAAACTGTACAACCAGAGCTTGCCAATGGTGTTACTTGCTAGTTGTTTTGATACACAGTTCGCTGAAAAATAATTTTTGAATTTACATAAAAATACTACTAATAATATAACTTTGTGTCCATCCCATACCCATTTTTTTCTTGATGCTAAGGCTGATGTAAACAACATAAAAACACTGCACATTGTGGATAGCCTAGACTGTCCTGAAAAGAAAAGATATAGTATGGGTTGATGGCCCTTATATTGACTTTGAGAGCTTGAAAGTAAACATATTGCAATTACCCTGAAAATAGCCTAGGGCTCATAAAGGTAATTGAATGACTACTGCATGCCACCAGATATGCCACCAAGTACACCAGAATACAGGAAATCAAATTTAGCTAATTAAAAATTAGCTATTAGTAGACCCCCTACCATACATAACATGGCCAATAACTCTGGCTACTCTTTGGCTGCCCCATGTCAAAAAGTCTGGCTCCGCCACCGTTTTTATCCAAAGCAAGATGGTGTACACAAAGGATAGTCATAGTGTGGCTTTTTTGTTAAAGCATAAGGAGCTCTGCAAAAAGAGGAGGTGTATCACAATGTAGGCATCTCATTGGGGCTAGAAAAGACTTTCTCGTTGGGGCCTGAGAAAAGACTTTCTTTCACTACAGTTTGAAGAAAAGTCCACCTGAAGAAATAAACAGTTGTTTCTAAAACCTGTCTGTATATCCTTTCTGTATGAACACGCTCTTTTGTTTGAATTTGTTCTCATTATAACATATACCGCACCTGTTCTGTGGCAGTCTGTGCTTTACCTTTGACCACCTGAGCTGTTTAACCCTCTGTCTATGCGAAGCCTAGGTCTCGTACACAGCTCTCTGCATGGCCTCCGGCACAGCCCTGGTGTGCTAGATTTGATGATTATCGATCAGGCTTCAGATGAGCCTCTGTGCTGAGGGAGATGGAAGAAGAGGCGTTGGGTGGTGGTCTGCTCTGAAATCTGCCTCTCTGATGGGGCCTCAGGGTGCTGGTTTGAAGACGTCAGATTTACAGAGCTGCAGAAGCTTGGATAAATAAGTTAAAATGCCCTTAAACAGATGGCAGTCTACTTTTATCAGAGAGGGGAAAGCAAGCCTGCTCAATTGCTTGCAAAAATTTAATATTTTCATCCAACAGCTAGAAGTCACTGACTTAAGGCAACTGCCTCAGGCAAGAATATACAAACTCTAAAGCGCTGAGCAATATGTATACATGTGAGTACTATTTCATACTGCTTCTGAAAAGTGAAAGATGTTAAAAATATCAATATCATGTTATGAAAGAGTTGTAAATCAAACCATAGAAAGGGACAGGGCGCATTAATGCTGCTTTGACCTAATATCATTTCACTTCACATCTTGTCAAGATGAAAAAAGGAAGGAAAAAAGCATGATCCATATGACTTACTAAGGTTTTTAACTCATTGAGAAGATGTGCTTTGACAATATGCAGTTATTTCTGACTAAAATTAAATTGTTATTTGATTAAGAACATGCCCACTTTTTTCTTTGTCAGTGTTTATTATGTGCTATCTGCATTTGCCTTGATTACTTGTGGTTTGAAATCAGTGAGCTATAAAGAAGTAATCAGCTTTGGAATGCTTAATAAGTTTCATATATTGGCCATAATGCATCCAATAGTCTTACACAGGAACACAGTCTTGTCACATGGTTTGACTGTCAGCGTGGAGAGACAAATTAACCCTTTAAACTCCAGCATCACAGGCCTAAGGAAAGGATAACGATACAGCTCTTGACACACACTGACTGCTCAAACAGAACAATGTAAAGTAAAACAGGACAGTGAGTGACAGTAGGCATAGACAATATTGTCTATAAAAAGACCATTAAAGGCACACCAGGCAAAGTTTCTAGGTTGATTCACCAGCTTCATTGTCACTTAGATGATTAAATGGCTCATTATGGGGTGAATAAAGACTCTCTATGCTGCCTCTACCGTAGATTTAGCTGTTATTACACTTGTAGAATCGTGACTGACGAGTTGGTGAAAACTGAAACTGAATTAAACCAACATTGCATTTATTGCCAGCTGGTTCCTGTTCTTTGGTTTGTAAACAAATTCACATTAATTGGTGAGAATGTACAAATGCTGTCTTTTTTTTTTACTTGCCAACTATAGCGGTACGTCAGATGTAAAAAAGAAATGCAGTCTTGGCTGGTGTGCCTTTAAATTCTTATTCTATGGGTATGTTATCAGATCATATCAAAAGTATATGCCAATGGATAATTCACAATATAAGGCTTTAAACTGGACTTGGTGTGGTGAATGAACTGCTGATTTTATTCTTCACAAAAAAAAAAAAATATATATAAAGTTGCATGTGGTAATTCATAGTCG
Organism: Tenualosa ilisha; assembly: GCA_015244755.2. Classification (NCBI taxonomy): domain Eukaryota; kingdom Metazoa; phylum Chordata; class Actinopteri; order Clupeiformes; family Clupeidae; genus Tenualosa; species Tenualosa ilisha. Next base: position 2,751,613 of record PYXC01000629.1, read on the forward strand.
CATACAGTCTATTTCTAATTACTCTTCATTTGCAAACAAACACAGACAGAGCTTTTCCTGGGTAAACTGGGGACTTGCATGATCCTCAATTTCAGCTGTGTCTAATACATGGACTATGCCATCCACACCAAACAACAGCAAATTAGGATGTCACATTCACGCAAGAGACGCAAAGCAGTGGCTGGTATCGTTGTCATGACAACTGTAAACAGTAGCTTTGTGCAAGTAGCACAGGAGCAGCACGAGACAGAGGGATTCACTCTAAATGCAAATGAGGGGGTTTAGTGGCATGGTCAGGTAATGTGCGAAGAGAATTCAACGTCTCAGTCTGGCCCTAAAAAAATGACAAATGCTATTAGGAGTATGCAGGAAAAAAACAAAAAACAGACTTATTCACATACATGCACATTTAAAAACATACAGACAGAACCGCTCCAACCCCCACCCTCCACCAATCCTCCTGCTCATGCACCGACCCAATCCAACTGTTCTGTTAAAACATTCAGTCTTCTTTTCAAACCAAGCATCCAGCTGACCTCACCACCCAAAACAGACTGAAATATGGCATGCATGACATCTGAAAAGATCACGCTATTATATATATTTTCTTCAGTGCACATACAAAATCTCTAACAACAGCTGAAATCATGACAATGTTAGTGGTAGGATACCATTACACCTTCAGACTGGAATCATTTACTAGAAACCAATTGCCACCAGCCTTGGTAGATGCACCATTTTGTTTTGACTTAAGAAGAGGAAGATTTTCTCCAACATGGCTTGCTTCCCTTGGCCTTGGGTGTATTTGGTTTGAAATCAGGATAGAAGGAACTTGGCAGGCTTGTGTTAGAGTGAGGAAAGGCTCCTGCAAACCTGGAGAGAAAAGAAAAACTGGGAGGGAAGGGAGAGAGAGAGAGAGAGAGAGAGAGAGAGAGAAAGGTTGGGCTAAGGCAGAGGGCGAGAGTCCAGCAGTCTGCTCCATAACCCCTCTGACCCTACCGCCATTCCTCTATACATCAGCTATCCCCAAGTTGCTTTCCATGTCACTATAGTCACACACACTCTCACACACACACACACACATACACACACACACACACTCACTCACACATACACACATACATTCATCATAGACTCCACATGTATGTCTGATGCATCCAGTGTGCTTGTGCGTCACTCCAAGTGGATTTGTGTGTGCAGCATTTCAGTGTTTCCTCTGTGAATAGCATAAAAGAACCTCGTTGGTCAATGTGACATTGCTAAATTGAGCATTCTCTCTAAAATCTGCACTCAATGAATTATTCTCACTGTTGTACTGGAGCTGGTTTTGGCTAAAAGGCCACTGAAGGATTTGAAAATTGAATTAATACAAATGCTCAGTGGATCCAGTATTACCATCTACTATATTCCATGTATTTTCAGAAGACCTGTCCAGTAATCCACCAAAATCAAAATAACAGGACCTCCATCTATGCAAATATTAAATTCATTGGGGTAGTCAAAGGATTTAGGTTTTATGCCAAGAGGATTATCATAGGATATATACAAAATATACATTTTTATATTTATTTATCTAAATTTATTGATATGTCTTCTGTCAGGTTTGATTGCTTGTTACTTTTTCCCTCTGTCTGTCTCTAATCAGGATTATGCAAGCAGCTATGAGACATTCATGGAGCCTGTTAAAACATGGAGCGTGGAAAAGAAGCTATTCAATTCAATTTCACTTTCAGTAACACAATACATGACAATGCACCCTTTGACCTTGGCCCAGAACTGTGGTCTCTGAGTCCCCTTTTAATTCTTTATTTGCCCATTCTTCTGTTCATTCATTCAATGTTATATTGTTCTTTTTGCACATTTCGCTCATTTTCAGAAAGTCTTTATTCACACTCCAGTGTTTTCCTCTGTCTTCTTGGCTGACTCCTAAAATGTTAAAGGCTCATCACTTAAAACAATGCTATGCTGGGTCAAGGACTCTATGGCATTGAACTTATGGCTGTTTGCACAAGAACCTTCACACACCTGTCAGTCAGTGGATCATTCCAGGGCCAAGCACAAATCTGCAATATCCTGAGTCAGCAGGTAAACAAAGGCGTTCTGCGGGGTTTTCATGCACAGTGACCTCCAGATAAAGCCATTTACAAACTGACTTTTCTTCTTGTGCTTGTGAATGCCATTACAAACTGACTGATGAGGTGGGAGTCCTATACCATACATCAGGCTGACAGTTTCTGCCAAATAGGTCTAGACAGACATTCACTTGATCATTCCTCTGACCGAAGCATTACCTGACTTAGCAGCTTTTTTGTGAACTTGTTGACACAAGTGGATGTCAAATATGAATCTGTTTAAAAAATCACTGTTATACTGATTGCAAGACACTTCTGTTATTGATTCTCTTTTTTTTCCTTTGAAAGTACTTTTTCAAATTGATCACTGATCAAAGTAGTAAAGACTGGGTAAACCAGCCAGGGTAAATGTAAAGATAATAAGATGGTCATCCAGTAACTGTAATAATATTACAGATGTATGACTAAAGACATGTGGCTAAAATTTTAAATCCTGAAGAAAGAGTGAAAGCAATGGCCTACCCTATGAAAACCCTCCTTAACAATCTCCCAACTGATTGAGTTGGGCTTCTTCAGAGTAATTCACTGGATGGGGTAATACATCAGGAAACATATCCATGCTAATGGTTGTTTCATGGATTCTATACACCCAAATAATATTGCTCAGTTTAAATGGGGAAACATTTCAGTAGAACAATCAGACCCCCTGGTGATGATGAAACAGAGCTATGTTTATGAAAGTAAATTGAATTTCAATAAATGAAGGTCTAAGATAGTTTATTTGAGTGACAAACTGCAATGCATTTGATAAGTGGAACAATTTTTATAAAAGGATTCTAATGACTAGAAATTAATTTCTGCCACGCATTTACGCTAATTTAGTCCCTGGAAATGGTTCACACTGCTTTTAACTCCCCTTCAAGATGTCAAACACTTCTTTTCACTATGTGTTTTCAAAAGGAAAATCCTGTGGAAAAGTCTTCAGCATATGTTTATTTAAGAACGGGATCCATAAAGAATTACAGGACAGTCCATAAGAAAGTTGAAAATTAAGGGAATTAGAGAGAGAGAAAGAGAGAGAGAGAGAGAGAGAGAGAGAAATGAGTGAAGCACATAAAGAACTACAAACACAGATACATATTTTCATGTACAGATACCCACAAACACAACTGCATCAAATCCACACACACACACACACACACACACACACACACACACACACACACTCACACACACACACAAACACACTCAAACAAAGTGTTGTGTGATTAATTGTGTTCTGTCCTTGATACTTTTGTGTACACGCTACTTCTACTTTGTACAACTAGAAATGCTAAGGTAAAGCAATGTGTATTTTTTTCATGCCAATAAAGCTCTATTGAAGTGAATTGAATTGAGAGAGAAAAGAGAAAGAGAGAGAGAGAGAGAGGGAGAGCCTGTGTTCTGAGCGTCGGCCAAAGCCTATGTACTGTGTCTTGTATAATCTTTGTGTTTTTCCCGTTTTTATACAATCTGACAAGGTTGGTCCATTTCTCTGTCCCATCGGCGTTGATCTTTTTTTTTTTTCTTTGCACGTATCATCCCGTCTCGTGAGACAGATCAAAGTGAGCTTCTCCCTACCTTAATTGCAGAAAAACATTTCAAAAACTTTCTGCTTTCTTTCAGCAAACAGCGCACACACATTTTCTTCAAGGACAGCACGTGCTGTTCTAAAAGACAGAATTCTCCAAATTTTCCACTGACACAATGTTATAAGTGATAGCAGCTAGGGATATGGAGGCAATCCTCTCCCTATTGTGATGGCTCAATTGTATGCTCGCCACCCATGACATTGGTGAAATGTCCTCCTAGAGTCACCCTCATAAAACCCTCATTTACAAAGTTTACTTCAGATTAGTCCATTAGCCAAATTACCTAGCCATGCAGTTGATTTACAAATGCGCCGTCTTCAATCTCCCTCTCAGCATGGGGTATCCCCCGCCACCTCAGTGACTAAGACTAACAATACACAGTGTGCTCTTTAGAGAGAAAACACTCAGAACAAATGGTTTCTCTTTGCATAAGGTGAGAGAAGGTTTGATGGAACCACATAGTGAAGAGACCTGTATGTATCATTAAATCTGGGTATGTACAGTATTTTTTGTTTATAATTGGGGTTCACAACCTTTTTTAGGTGCTCATTGGACACAATCTGTTCAGTATAAACCCATATGTCTTTCACACACAGTTAAAAATATTTTGTGGCTTGAGGGAACTACATCATGCTTTCCAATGAGTAACACTTGGTCTGAGGTCAAATAGATCTCTTTAGTGTAACATAAGGACGATGGCAGCTGGACTTATTAATTTATTTCTGAAAGATGGCCTCTGAAGATGTCTTTGGAGATGTCTGAAATGAGTCTTAAAGGTATGTCCAGTGCTTCATCTCTCACTTTTTTTCCCGCCGGTGTCTGCTTGAGATTGCCTGTTGGGGCCAGAGCAGAAACTGAAATTGAAGTGACTAACACGCCCCAGTGCCCCCAGAGACCTGACCTGGCACCTCTCTGATGCTGCTGGCGATATCCAGAGATGGATATTGAAGTGCGAAGGGCTGTGGATTTGGACATGGCTAGGGGTGGATGGTGGTTGGGTGTTGAGAGAGAGAAAGAGAGAGAGAAAGAGAGAGAGAGACAGAAGACAGACAGAAACCTTTGACCTCATGTAAAAGTTCCCTCTAAGTGAATATTCCGCCCTCATATCGTTAGATCACTTCAGGAACTCCTCTCAGCTTCTCACAGAGCCATTCGAGTGGCCCCAGCCCGTTTAATTCCATCCTCCATCCACGCACTCTCGCTCTCTTCTTTTCCCCACTCCTCTGCTTTTCATTAGGACTGAATGGTGAGGGGAAGTGAGATTAGAATGCATTAATTCAAAAAAAAAAGTACAATCACTCCATTTTCACTGGCTGTGGCACTCTCCTTGGGACAGGCCTGGGCATAAACGCTGGGCCCTGACCTCTTATTTGAATACGTTAATGCAGCCGTGTGTTTGTGTGGGAAGGGTGGTGGGGAAACGGAGCGGCAGCCTATCAGTTCTACACAGAAGGCTATGGGGAATTTGATTCCCTTTCATGTGTTGAAGTGAAGGTGTCAGTCTCCTTCTCTCCTCCGGGTCTTTATCTGCGCGCAGCCTCTGACAGCTCCGAGCGGCACTTTTTGGGGAGGAGGAGGAGGGGAGAACATTGACTGTGGCACGTTGTGAGGAAGAGTAGAATAAAGGAAGATGACATATTGTTTATGGATAGATGCCTGCTCATGTCTTATAGCACATCCATGCAAATGGGTACAGACAACGATGGCCCAGTTCTCCCCACAAGGAAGTTACAGTGTAGTCTTACTCACCAACTTGTTGATGGTGACGGTTCTGTATTTGTTTTCTTCCATCTTCCAGTTTCAATAACACCACACATCCCCCCTTTTTTCAATTTGTAGCATTAGCGTTGATCTGAAAGAATGCTTTGAAAGAAAGCCACAGAAGGAAATCCTCTATGGAAATGTTTTGACACTAATGTTTGACAGTGCTTTCTGTGATTTACCATGTTCAGACACAATAATGAGGAGGAAAACAGCTAAGGCGATATCCAAACAATGACAAACACTATAACTCTGAAAAAGGAAAACTCATTATATTATGAAATGCAACACTATCATATCACACTGTCCCCTCCCCCTCCCACCCCCTACCCCCCACATCACTTCATTGTCAGCCGAGGCAACCTCATTCTTATGGCATCAGACCTGTCAAAAACTTGACAGGTGTGATATGTGTCACGTCTCCTTTTGAAAAGCACCTCTGGATCAACACACCTCATCCCCAGCTAAAGCCTGCCAGAGCTCCGCGCTTAAGACTGTGCGACACTGACGCATGCCGCGTAATGCCACAGATTAGGCCCATCACCTCCAGCACACATTTGTAAGCAGATTAGTCATCTTCCACCCTCCCCTCCACCAGCCTATTTGCATACAGGCCTGTCCCCCCCCCCCCCCCCCGCCCAGCCACCCAGCCACCCCGTTTAGGTCTGCCATACGGATGACAGTTCCTCCTCCTCCTCCTGCGATTGCTGTCAGGTGTCAACCGAGACGGGGGTGAGAGGGCGCTATCCCGCAACCGGCATTGGAGTGTCAACTTCATCAGGGGGTCAGTGATTAAGTCTGGCCCGTAATTATTTACTGGATGGATGACAGGAGTGATTTATTTGCCGAGGGGGAGGCACCCTGACACCACGGGAATGTACTCACCCCGCTCAGATTGGCTGTGGGCAAACATCGCTGACATATTAATTCTTCAACAACACAAATCACAGGCAGTAGCCCCTTACTGGAAGACAATCTGAAGAGTGTATTTGGCCAGCACAAATTAGAGTTCGCGATAGAAAGCCCTTTCGAATGTTGTCTAACTGCAGGTTTGTTTTTCACTTTTGATTGATTTTACAGTAGTTTGATTTGATTTGATATATTTTGTTATATTACATGAACATGTTGTTCCTTATGTGAAGCTGTATGGTGATGTGGTGAGAACAGAGCCATATAATGTAGGTGAGATGCTAAACCTTTTCTTTTTAAAATCATCCATAACGAAAATGCCAGTATGTACAGCAACATGCACTTACTGTAAAGTCTCAAATGCCAACCTTGAAGACCACAAAACTCCAGATGTGCATAATGTGCTTGTTCTGTTATATATCTGCCCAGAGTAGGGCAATGCTGGCTATGGTGACTGAGTGGTAATGGTATGTAATACTCACTGATGTGTCACGTAATAGCCATAGACTCCATGCGCTTTCTTTGACCTAATCGGCGGAAACAATCTGGTGTGTGTGTGTGGGAGGAGGTGTTGGACTTCCGCGATGCGGATGTGGACAGAGCGCGACGTTGGGTGGGTCCATATCAGCAAGTGGGCCGGACGTCCACAGATGCCTCCTCTAATAGGTTTCAAGTGAGTGCGCCTGCCACAGCTCTGAGGGTAATGTGTCACCCATGAAGCTTCAGTCGCTTGCGCTGTCTCTCTCCCCTGCCTGCCCACTCCATCACACTGTCACCTATTCACTCTTCGCGTGGAAATATCTGTCTGTCTCTCTGTGTGGGTCTGTGTGTGTGTGTGTTTGTGTGTGTGTGTGGTGTTTGTGTGTGTTTTGTGTGTGCTTGGTGTTTTCCAGTACTGTTCACAGAAAAATACACTATCTCTTTAGATGTATGCATAAACATGACTGCACTATTTAAATAGTGTTGGTATGGGCCAGTTCAAACTATCTCTGTATGATGATAAGTGCTTCAGAGCCAAGTTCTAGAACCTTCTGTCTTATTTCTTTCTATTCTTTCTTTTCTTTTGAGTGCACTTCACTATGTGGGTCTGAGGCTCTGGACCACAACTTCCACCTCCTTCAATCAAGCTGGTGGAAATTCCAGCTCTCAGCCACAGCAGCTGTGGCCGTGCAGAGAGATACCTGCTGCACCACAGACATGGGGCTTCCAATGAACCTCTTGACAGCACTACAAAGGAAGCAGCTGAGTCACAAGAAATGCTTTATGGGAGAGCACGTCAGCTCTCACTTGCTCACTCACTCACTCACTCACTCATTCACTCATTCACTCACTCATTTGATCACTCATTCACTCACTCATTTGATCACTCACTCCCTAATGCACTTGCACTGGCTCACTCATGCACTTATCCCCTCGCTCACTCATGTATTCACCCACACATTTGCTCACTCACTCACTCACTCACTCACTCACTCACTCACTCACTCATCACTCAGTCACTCAATCACTTAGTCACTCACTCACTCACTCACCACAGACATGGGGCTTCCAATGAACCTCTTGACAGCACTACAAAGGAAGCAGCTGAGTCACAGGAAATGCTTTATGGGAGAGCAGGTCAGTTCTCACTTGCTCACTCACTCATTCATTCATTCACTCACTCACTCACTTACTCACACACTCATTCATTCACTCACTCACTCACTAACACATCCATTTGTTCCTTCTCTCCCTCCATAACCCACTCCCTCACTCAGTCACTCACTACTGAGCTCTTTCCCCCATCAGCGCAAGTCCCCCTTTTCATTTTATATATCAGCCATAACTATTAGAGATCCTGTTGTATTAAAAGAGGAGATACTCCACTAAGGTGTAGATTTTTAAGTAAATGGTGTAGAAAATTACAGGGGCAGGCAGAGGAAATTAATGAGCAAAGATATATTTAAATGTGGAGGTTCTTGCTCCTCAGCCCAGTACTTCATGTCCTCCATGCTATATTTAATGTGCTGTAGAGACAGTATATGTGCATCTGTTTTACATTATTCCTTTTTTATTGTGTGCAGAACAAAGTCTTCAACTAATTGGCTTCCTGATCTGCTGCCAAGGTTGAGGGGGTGACCAAAAATAACTCAGATACAGGTCAAATAAAAGCAGATGACTACCTGGGGAAAGCAAAAAAAAAAAAAAATAGTATTCGCCTCAGGAAGAAGGTGGATATGTGTGTGTGCCAAAAGCTCATGCTTGACAGGGTGAAATCAGTGGAAAAAAATCAGTGTAAGTTACAGTTTGTGAAGGCATATTGCAAATTATTTATGACATAGGGAAATCCTAAGAGGACAAGTTTAAACTCGAATCAGGATGTATTTGTTATCTTCCATTTAATTTTTAAATAATTGAATTCACACACTGTCATTTTTCAATTTGTTACTACTACTACTACTACTACTACTACTACTACTAATAATAATAATAATAATAATAATAATAATAATAATAAAATATATGTAAGGTATTAAAGAATGTAAAAGGTGCTAGAGGGACACCAAAGGTGCAATATCTGTCTTTCTGTCTGTCTGTTGTCTGCCAGTCAGTCTATTTGTATGTCTTTATGTCTGTATGGACTATAAGACTGTGAGAGTAACCACAATAATCCAAACAAACCAAGGTTACGTACTCGATTAAACCAGATTCCATGAGAGACAAAAGGGGCATGCAGAGACCCTTCGGTTGTGATAGACAAATGAATGGCTTTGACCTCATAAAACCTCCAGAATGATCTCAGGTTCCTCATTAAGATTGAGCCAGGGAATTTTATCAGAGCGCAGGGACTGCAAGAAACACGCTTTACGAGAGAGTCCACAGGCATTTCACTGTGCCAGTGGGTGCATTACAACCAGATAAAAAGACAAAACATGTTTCTGTGGTTAGAGAAAGATGGGGAATTCAGGTCATATACACACCTTTATGCATTACTTATTTTATTACCATTCATTAAAACACAATAACAAACAAATACAACTTCTGAGTATCACCTCTGCATTTCTAGATTACACCTTGTAACTCTTTGTTGTGTATCCTCTCTCTCCTTGTCTCATGAAAACACTGCAAGTAAAAAGATCCATAAGGTTGTGGGTATAACCCCTACAAGCACTGCAGATGTTGCCAATGCTGGCAGGTGTCAGAGTAAACAAACAGGGCTCAACTCCAAGCCTGCCGCCCTCATTCGATATAGTTCCAGGTCCAGCGGACTGCAGAGGGCCACAGCGTCCCCTTGTCTGATTGGCAGAGGGTGATGCTCCAATAACCACCTCATTATTCCCAATTACCCCTCCCTCTCTAACGTCCATCATAAAGCCCTGTTGTAAACCATGCGGAAGGGCCATTAAGGAGCCCTATTAATGGAGCCCCGCATGTGGGGCGCCAGATCCCAGGCAATGCTGGAGGAGGACAGGACCAAAGCTAAGGCCTCCGGCTAGCAGATAAACTACACCCACTGGGGCTGCTGCTGGTGAGCTTTTACTACTGTGCGACGAAGGGCTGCGGCTCCCGGCTGAGTCCACCGAGAGTCGGCATGTCAAAGGGCTCGTGGAAGGGATTTATTGTTACATTAGCTCCCATTTTATGATTGAGCCCTTAGTCTTGGGAGAGTTCTAGTAACAGAGTGGCCGTACTTTAGCACGTGTTAAATTATACATCAAGTCATCAATTATTCCAGATTTAAGTGGTGTGCTTCCACATATTAGCCAAGCAGTGTGTGGTGCAGTGTGATGGCTGGTTAGGAAGATGCGTAGAGATGTGAAGGTCAGCACTTGTGATCTCACATGCACTGAGGTGTGAAAGCCGACAAACCATAAAAAAAACACACACACACACACACACACACACACATAAACACACACACATACAAACAAACATAAATACATACTTATTCTTCACCGGCTTTCCAGTGAAGCATCAATGTGTGGACTGAAGTACTGAAACAGATATTGTGTTCCGTGTGTGACAGGAATCTGCACATGCTTCCATCAGTCCAGCTCTCCAGTCATTCATCCATGCCTTTATCCATCCATCCATCCGTCCTAGCAGCAACTTCCTATCCTCTTCTTTCCTTCCTCTACAGAATTTTTTAGACAACATTCTTAAACTGTGCTTTATTGGAGGTGAGGAGGAGGGGGGTTGTTACTTTTGTATACGACAGAAAAAAAAAAAACCCTATAATCACCTGCCATTTAATGGTGTCTTAGTGGAAGAGGTGAACGTGTTGGGAAGGTGCCCTACACACAAACATACATACTGTTATACAATGAAATAAATAAATAAGGGGACAAATAAATAAATAATGCCCAGGTCCAAGGGGCATGTGAGTCACTGAAGACAGCAAGCCCAGTACGGTGCCCACAGCACACCTTGAGAAGGTCAGTTCGCACCGCTGCCTCATGTATCAGTGCATCCGTGTTTACTGTTGCCTCCCGGCACAAACCCAATTACTCCTGTCTACTACAACAGCCAGTCCTGTGATATTCCTCAGATGGAACCATTTCGCATGAAATCGGTGGTCTAGGCAGGAGCAAACCGTTTTGACCCCATCAGCTATAAATATTGGCTTGGGTTAGTCCCTGACGCTTCAATTATGGGCTGCGATATGAGGAGCTCTCTTGCTATGATTTTAGCCTATGTAATATTTAAGCATTGTTAAAAATCTTACTGAATGTATTTTGTTAAACCTAAACCTTCCACCTTTATTTTGCTCTCACAATGACAAATGACTCATTTGTGCACACAGTGGGGCTGGATGCAGCTTTTCCAGGCATGACTGTCTGAAAGCAACACTGCTCTTGGACAGAGAAGTAGCATAAAAAAAAGCAAAAAAAACAGAGCAAAAAAAGGGCAAGTGCAAGGAAACAAAAATCATTTTAAAGGAGAGCTTTAACAGTGGCATTGACTGTACCCGTCAAGGTAGTTCTTAAAACTCTAAGGAAGCTGATGTTTTTTTCAGTATTTTATGTGAACCCCACACACTACAGTCTTGTAAAAAGCTCACATACCGGTATCTTATGTGAGTGATTCATCTCTCTCTCTCTCTCTCTCTCTCTCTCTCTTTCTCTATCTCTCTCTCACACACACACACACACACACACACATACACACACACTCACACACACACACACACACACACACACACACACACACACACACAGAGAGAGAGACTTATCCATCCTCATCCTTATCAAATATCTGTATATTTGAGACTGAAGCATCACTGTTTTGTTATAGCAGAAAAAGGCCCCAAAAAGTCCACCTTGAGCCCCATACCCCCCTTCATTTTCCATACTAATCTATGACGGCGTGCAGAATAAAAACACAGTTACTGGCAATGGGGGAAATGAAGCCATTTTCCATCCTTCCCTGCCATCTACAGTCAAACAGAGGAACTATCCGCCAAATTCACCCAGCCCATCTAAAGCATCTTTTGACCATGGCCATCATTCACATGCTAAAAGTAAGAAAAGTGCTTTTAATACCTCATTAGGTATTTGGTGATCCAGAGAGAGAGAGAGAGAGAGAGAGAGAGAGAGAGAGAGGGAGAAAGAGAGGGGGGGGGTGCCTATGATGTTTTGAATTATTAAATAAAATATGGAGGTGGATATTTTTTGTTCAACATCATAATCTTTTTCTGCTCTTTAGTCCCATTTAGCTCAAATTCAAAGCTGTTGTTTTGTTCTCTCTTATCAAAGCCTCATCTCCCACCCACCTTCTTATTCTTCTCATCTCTCTCTCCCTCTCTTCTTTTTTTTCAGTCTCCCTCCTTTTCTTTCTTGACAAGAAACCATAAAATACAAAACACTGAATTACTCTCTCTCTCTTTCTCTCAGCCCACATGATTTCAAAGCGTGATTGAGAGTCTACCAGTCCACATTAGCACTGTTTGGGTAAGAGGAGGGAGAGAGAGCTTTCTCCCGGCTGTCCTTCAGCGTTCTTTAAACACAACCATCCAATAAACAAAACTATCCAATGGCCGGAACAATTAGAGGACCAGATGATGCCCTTTGATTTTTATGCAGGGAAATGCTTCTAATTTACAATTCATTTGCTAATCTTTGAGTTCCTGGCTTCAGAAAAATACACAAGCGTCAATATTTGTATCTTTAAACTGGGTGAATAGTCTCTGATCTTCCGTCAATGCTAGGCAACAAGAAATAATAAATGCATACCCTGCTGTGTGTGACCATACATAAATCATGTAACATGAAACAGCATATGCATGGCCACAACCATGCAGCTCATTGGCGTCGGTGGTCTTCAAAAGATCCGAAGGAAGTGTCACTGCACATGAATGTGAACGGCATAGACATACTGTATGATCGCCATCTGGGAATGATGGGACTTCTATGTATCGTATGTGGTGGTGTGTGGAGAACAGTGATAAAAGATGTAAACCAGAACAAGTACGCATCAGGGAAACCCGTCACGTTAAAATACAATCGGACACACTTGAAATCACCTGTCTCCGATATCTGAATGGCATCCCAGTGTAACAACTAGGGCAGTCCACTAATGAGTGTTGCTGCAGACGAGGACACAGGCAGTCCGGAGAAAACAGGTCATGCTCTACCTGTTCAGAAGGAAAAACGGAGGGATAGGTGTACTGATGATGATCTAGACCATCTGGCGCCCGGGCAGAGAATGAAAAGGCCCCGTCTGCGCTGGAGCCAAACCAACGGGGGCATCATAAAACGCTCCAAATAGACGTGGCATCCGCTTGCCTGGCACTCGTCACACGCCCAGGTGGGTAACAAGGCAGGTGGCACAGGAAGGAGATCACGGCTGTCACCACATCCGCGGCACTTGGACTGCCGGCACGGGGACCTACGTGTGGCAACTGTTTCGGTAAGTAATGATGCTTCCGCACGGTTGTTGGGCACGCTTCAGTCGCACAAAACACACTTCCTGGAACCCCTCCCCACCCCAACAACCCCCCTCCCCTCCATCTTTCTCTCTCCCCCTGACGCCATCTATAGGTGTGTGCCTTGCTCGCCTGAAAACAATAGGAGAGGGGAAATGGTGGTGAGCGAGGGGCCATCTGCTGTGCCACTTGGCACTCCTGTCAACGTCAGCCCTGCCAACCCCTGTGCCAGTCTCTCAGGTGAACGCTCAAGTGCTGCCTTTAATTGTGGGGTGAGCCTATGTTACACAGTGCTTATATTGCCAGATGTGCAGAGGATGCTTTCATCCCCCGCTCCTTTCCTTCCGATGCAGACACACACACACACACACACACACAGCACACACACACACACACACAAACACTACCCTTCCCTCCTCATACTTCCCTTGGGTATCATGACAATGTGAGTGCCAACCAGTATGGAGGCAGAGGCAAGAAGGAGATTGTAAAGAGACACGTCGCCGTAAGCTAACTCAAACAAACGACTTCTCATTTTACCCCTCTTGAGGCCTGTGACCTGAGGCAAGCCCGTGTTTGATGGACCGCAGAATTCATCTGTAAACAAACCTCATGATTACAGGCAGCGATCAGCCTCAGACACATGTCTGCCGTGTGTGAGCTTGTGTGTGTGTCTGCATGTGTGTGTGTGTGTGTGTGTGTGTGTGTGTGTGTGTGTCTGTGTGTGTGTACGCGTGTATCTGAGAGGGAAGGAGCTTCCACTGCCTTGTCAATAGACCTGGATCTTTATCTGTGAGAGGGGTAAAGCATGGTCGGGTGGCTTCTGATTGATAGGCCTGCCGGGTGGAAGAGAGATAGACTAAGGCGGTGTTTTTAGCCGCGCTCCAGTTTATCTCCGTCTGAGAGCAGCCAAGTGAAGCCCTCCTGCCCTTGAGTGAGGGCTGCGGCGGCGGTCACACCATGGATGAGCCACATTCCGGCTCGGTCAGGGGAAAGTCATTTATTTCCGTTGACCCGCTTGGTCAAGTGGATTGAAGCTGAGCCCTTCACATTTCTCTTTTTTCATATCTCTCGCTCTCTCTCTCCAACACTCATCCTTCTCTTTCTTTTTTTCCTCACTGTCTTTCTGTATTTTCAGAAACCGAGGTGACAATATCTGCAATTACAGGCCACACAGTGAGGGTGATGGTTCTGAGATTTGGCGATGATATAAAAGCCAAGACCTCTACCCCCCATGTTGACACTATTAAGCTGTTACTCTTTGTGCGCGTCTGTATCTGTCTGTGTGTCTGTGTCTGTACGTGTGTGTGTGTGTGTGTGTGTATGTGTGTGTGTATGTGTGTGTGTGTGTGCGTTTGTGTGGTGTGTGAAGTAGGGTTAAGCTTTGACAGGCGAAAGGTGCCTGTCGCTCACCCATGGCTGCCTGACAACAGTTGAAACCTCCACTTCACTCTGTGCTTCCAGGCCACTCACTCACTCCCACAACCCCCTCAGAAGCTGAGGATCCTGAGAAGTGGTGTGGGGATGGTATGGGGTTGTCTGGCTGGCGTTTGTGCCAGACCACACTGTGGTGAGAACACAGACTTGCTGCGGTGCACTGCCCATGGAGATCTCCTGGCTAAACATCTGAGGAACATTCATTCTCATTTGGGCTTGGGAGAGGCAGAGTGCATCTGTGTGTTCAGAGAGGAGAGGGATCACTGGCAACCCACAAACACCTGCGACATGGCAGAGACTAGCAAACAGACCCAAACCTGTCCCACCATGGACATCTGTGGGGCAGAGAGACAAGAAAGTGATAGAAACAATGGATATTTCACATAAGAAGAAAGTGAGAGCATCTTTGTTTGACTACATAATCACAGGCTATCAATTACAGTTGCCATTAAAACTTAACATTCATATGTGAGGTGATTTTGTGATGCTTTAGTCTCTAGAGACTAGAGACGTCAGTCTGTGATAACTCACACTATACCTATACCAGTTATGGAAATTACTTTTCACTAAGCCTTTGATTACATTAACATGAATTCAACAACACTGCATAAATTTTAACTCACAATTGGACATTTCATAGACCCCAGCTTGACAGATCAAGCTAACCAGGTGCTAGCAAGCCGGAGTGCACTCTTGTAGATTTACATATGAGAACAGAGGAGCTGGAATTAGAGGAAATTAATGATGCAGCTGTCTCCTGCTAGATTTCCATCGAACAGAGTGACTGACTGACAAACGGACAGCTAACACATGTGGATACAGACTCTGTAGATCTGACTCTGACTCAGACCTCTTTCAGCAACAGAGGCAATCTTAGTCATCTTACAGCGCATTGCCACCTAGAAGAAATTTCACTCCACGGGGTTACACAGAAATAACTCTACAATTTTAAATAATTCTTAGGCCTAGAAATAACTATCGCCACATATGACCCCAAAAAAATAAATAAATAAATAAATAAATAAAAAAAAGCATGTGCAACAAAGTACAAAAAAAGCGAGGTGGACAGATGATTGATGCACAGACAGATAAGCAAGTAGTTTTCACAGCAGAAAAGCCTTTGAAACAGTGGTGAAAATTTCATGAACACGAGAAGAGCGAGGGAAGCGTAAGCAGTTGCTGTCAACACTGGTAACACAGACGAGAGGCAATCTGCGAGAGGACGAGCCCTCACACTCTCCAGCCTAATGGAGAATGACTGAGCTGAATTGCACTGAGAGGCTGCATCTGAAGGTAAGGCGATTGCTATTCACCCAGCATCACTTTCCGAGTTTAACAAGTTGAGACCTACAGTATGTGTGGTTAGACTGCTGAGAGGGGGTGGGGGGTGGGAGGGTGGCTCTTAGGGGTGGGGTAGGGTGGGGGGTGGAGACAGACAAAGAGGATGAATAGAGAGGGAGAAGAGCGACAGAGACAAGGACACTAGCATTTTTATCCTTCATAAAGCTTTGTCCTCATCCCTTGAAACACTGACATTATTGCAGTGTTTGTTGCCAGATGCTCAGACAATAAGAAGTGGAGGGTATAAATTCCAACTGTAGTTTGTATGTGAAGCACTGCAATTTCCTTAGGCCTTGGATTTGTTTATTGATTGATTTATTGTATTTGCAGAAGAGAAGGCGCAACATATAGTCACACCGTGTTAAAACATGGTTTCTGTTCTCTTGTTACAGACAAGGGTAAGACAAGTAGACACATTTTCTCTAAAAAAAACAATCATGGAGGGCAATCCCTGTGTGCCCAACAGGAGTTCACTGTAATTCTTGCTGCTGCCCCCCTAAATTAAGACAAGTATAACTTGTTTGTGTATGCTGGGTTGTTTATTTGAAACATGAGTTTCCTTTTACCTCCCCTCAGTACTATGACCTTGCCCTGAGGTAAGGATAGATCAGAAGGGAAAAAAGACAATTGATACAGTAATAGAATAATGCCTCATTGTGGAAAATGTTTGTAAAAACACCTGCAGTACCGATGGCATGCCAGGTAATAAATAGTGAATGGACTGTACACATTTATGTAGCCTATAGACATTTCTACTCATCTGAGCTCTCAAAGCATTTTATAGAGTATTGCCTTACTCATTCACATATAATCTCTTGACAGTGGCAGAGGCTCTCATGCATGGCATTAATGTGTACATCAGGAGCACTATGGAGTTTAGAGTCTTTTAGCTCAAAGACACTTCTAGCCTGGGGAAATCCAGATGCACTGCTAGAAATTTTGAAATCTGCTGTGCAGGTTTGTCTGTCTATGAGGGAATTGGAACTCATTTCTGAGCTTCCAAAAACCATACAACTGAGTATCCAACATGGGCCAAACTTTATATCACATGATTCACAACCTATGAAGGTGTCCGCGTTGCTATCTGTGGTTAAATTATAGATGGGTATTTTCCTTTGAATTGATTAAACGACTGCTTCTGTGGAGTTTTGAAAAGTGTTTCCATTTGACTTTACTTTTCATGCATGCCCCCAGGAGGTCAATCATTTGTTGCCAGACTCAACCTGAGGTTCTGGGTAAACCCAAGTTATAGGACACAGGAGCTGAACCTCAACCTCTACCGCTTAAAATAATCTAAAGTGAATCTTCAGTCAGTTATGCTTCACTCTTCAATCACTTTGCTTATTATTTTTTGTCTTAAACCATGAATTTGTTGAAATTTTCAAAGATAAATAAAGGTTATTTATTTATTGATTTATTTATTTGGATATTTTTTTTTTTACAATAATCCAAAACACAATTTAATCTAGGTCATTCTGATGGTGACTTTTAAAGAACACAGTGTGAAACCAATAGGAAGCATACCACTGGTTTGGTCCAGTATTTTTCTCTGTGGTGGAATGAAACAGCTGCTGCGGGGCTGGATCTTGTGTTCACATAATACCAAGGCTGAATTCTAAATATCAAGAGGTACTTGTTTGATTCCTCCACAGGCCTCACATTTGACTGCTGAGTTATTCATTCGAAACATATCCCTACAGAACCTTGTCCAATAACACAAAAATGACCCTATTTATTCCCATTCCCCCCCACTGGCAAGGGTAAAGTCTGCTGAATATTTACAGTTGATAAGTTTTGTTCATCTTTGAGCTTCTACGCAAGGCCAATATGGCTCCCTTCTCCAACAAATTATCTGTCCTTTACGCAGAGATGATCTCTTCCAGGGGTTACACGATACCAAAAATAATACAAAGGGATGAGGAAAAGATCTCTCAGGACTTCCCATATAATTGGCCATATGGGTTTGTACGGATGAGAAAACTGTTTCTGGGGGGCGGATGCATGGGGTTATTGCCTTGGTTTTTTGACTGGCATGGCATGGCACCAGCTAGTCCCTGGCAACATCACCTTGCATTATGTCTCTGAAGCCACTTTAGAAACAAAAGCCATATGTTGTGCAGTGTCCAGGAGTAGAGAGCCACAATTAATTGAATTGGCTCATGGTTCGAGAGTTGATTCCCTGCATAGAGATATGTTTGGAGACGATTTACCTCGATGGCTGAGCATGTTCTTTTACCAGCGGCGATGCTGGGATATCATACAGACAAAACCATGACACACATTTAGGGCATTGCTTTTTTCCCCTGTAGTGTAGCTTACACTTTCATGTTTGTACCAATGTGGTACTGAGCTGCTGGAAATCAAAATTTCCCTCTGGGATCTTAAAAGTTGATGTCCGTCTGTTTATGTGGCACTAGCATATTTCTACATGGAGACAAAGACATTTCATTTCTGACTGCTCATTTCTTCATGTCTTACTGTCATTTTGCTCGGGTGTCCTGTGTTTTGCCTCTTCGACTAATTATTCTCCCAGTGATAAAGCAACAAAAGGAGCTCAAAGGAGATGGAGTGGATGGAGTGAATGTCAAACAAGGTAAACACACAGGCACACAAATAATGTGATATAAAATATGTGATTTATTATTCTAACCACAGCAGTGGGTGAACTATACAACTATGCTATGCAACTATACTGATCAGGCTGTTGAAATATGTAGGGTCTATTTACAGTATGTCCTTTTATATCTTCATGTGTATATATGATGGCATAAGCTCTGGTTTATTTGAATTATTCTTCATCTAACTTGTTGAATGTAACCAAATGTGTATTTGATTTTTCATGAAAGGTAAAACTGTAATAGTCCATATTTTAATAACCAGAATGATGCAGTGACAGATTTCACCTACTGTTTATTCCAGCGTTTATGGAGACTGACAGGATCAACAGGCCATCTAATGAAGTCATTTCTTTTAGCTTCAGCTTATTCTGTTATGGCATATTTCTGAAAGACTTTTCAGCTCTTGTAATTACATTTCTGACATAAAATTTCATCTACTTTGCCTATGTTACATGACCACTTTACTGTTGATGACACAAAGTGTTCACTTGCACCTGGCCACCTAGAAAATGTGAAGTGATTGTGTGTGTGTGTGTGTGTGTAGTGCACTGTTTACACACCTTCTACATTTTAAAATAGCAATTACGTACCTGTAAATATACTGTAGTTTACCCACCTCTCACCAGTGTCTGAAGCCTAGAGTTTGTATGGTGATCTAAAGGTTGATCTTGTTTTACAATTGGTTATTGTCAATTTTGTAATGTGAATCTGCAAGTTGGGCTTTATTCATACTGTGCATCATTATCAGCAGTTATCGTATGTCTGTGTGACTAGCCACCCTCATGCATGAGACAGCAATAAATTCTGCTTCTTATCATGGAGAATCCAGAGAGCAAGTGTACTCTGACAAGCTACTCTTTTTCAAGTAGGCTAATTAGGGCCCACACAGGCAGTGGCCACTGACAGCAACTGCAGACTGTATGAGTCACTTCATCCGAAGTTCGTGAATATTTCTCTCAGTGTTCTTCACCAATAAAATTCAACCAATGTTCAACCACAGCTAATTTGGATTTTAATTTGGAATTTAATCGATGATTTTAATCAATAGTTTTCTAGTTTTGCTGTACTGAAATATTGTAGGGCCTGCTTTTTAAAGGATAGTTTGGTATGAGAGTTCAATCAATCAAACTGTGACTGAGTGGAGACCTAAGGAAACTTAGACATAGTAGTAATGTGTTTAGAATATAGTAGATATACCCATTAGACTACACCGGTTTGCCATGGTCCACCTTAGTGCCCTCCTCCCCCCACCCCCTTGCTAAGATTTTATAGTTTACCCACCTCTTTTTTACCACTACACCCCTGTGTGTGTGCATGCATATGTGTGGTGAGAATGCCTATGTCTGTATGTGTATGAAGCCTTTTTTCAGCTGTCTACTGTCTGAGTCTAAGGATAATTAAGAAAGATGAATATGTCATGGAAATTTGAAGACATCCAACCCTGACTCTGACGAAATCGGAGTGGGTTGTTTGCGGCCTCCGTGTGAGGTCATGGCTGCGTGCCTGCAAGAGTGTGTTGGAGCATCAGTCTCATTATTCCCCAGGCTTGGCCCCTTCTCAGCAGTATTCAATTAGTCGCACAAAGTCATTTTCAAGTGCATCTCACGGCCCCACTAAAGAGCTGTTACTACACAGACAGCTTACAAGGCCTGGCACTGATGAATTCAAGATGTCTACTTGCTATGTCAAATGGGCACTGTTTGCGCCATAAAAAGCTGCCGCCTGAGGTGTTCAGAGCAGCTAACACAATGGCTCTTGGCTTGAATCTTGTAAATGCCCTTTACATGGTTGCCTCCTTAGCCAAAGAGGATTTTAATTGGTTTCCTCCTCAATGTTATGTTACCAACTGCCTGGCCACTGGATTGCTGCATATGATGATCATGATATGAGAAAATAAATGAAATAGTTGGCAATATACAATTTATATGTGAAATGTGTAGCTCTAGATAGTTTCATATTCAATGATGAACCAGAGATTAAATCATAGCTTTACAATGTCCCCAGTGTTGTCTGATTTACGTCTCACTGTGTGTGAATACAACTAAAATCATTGGTACACAAATGAATTTTCACATAGAGCACAGCCCCAGGATACGACTGTAGAAATTCAACTGTAACATCAGTGTCTAAACAATACACCACCGTCTTGTTTGACTATGCTGAATTTAAAATTGCCTTTACCTCTGATATGAAAGGGTCAGGTTGTTTTGCCCAGAGTTCTTAAAGACCTATCCATTTAATACAGGCCAAAGGCCTGCCCACAATGAGGTCCAGTCTGGTCATGGACTTTCACTTTGCAAGGCTATTTGCATAATGGAATTATAGAAGCTATGCAGTGTCTTTAGTGGACCATTAGTCAGGACTTAGCTTGATGGTAATTAGGCCTCTGCCCTTAACCTTCATTAAGATGCAAATGAAGGCCTTCGCACCAAGAAATATTTGTCACACCAAAGGAAAAATGCCAAAGTGATTAACAGGCAATTCAAGTCCAAATTGCTCATTTTCATCTATCGTTTTTAAGCACACTCGAGTTGTCACTAAAGCAAAGTTCACACTAGACAGGTGATGTGAGATCTAAAGAGGAATGATCCTTGCCCCCACGGGTAGCCACTGATGCTTCCACAAAATGAGATTCCCAGTGGAGGTTTTGGGAGGAGAATTTTTGTCAAGGGAACTAGCTGCAGGTGGGGAACATCCAATTTTCTCTGTCCCTTTATAGAAGAATTTAAACCCCACTAACCTCAGCTGCATTCACTCAAGAACTCAACAGGTTTGCACATTTCTAAACAGAAAGGGCCCAAAAACACATCTCATGGAGCTATAAACTGTCTGTTGCTAATACCGGTATGCATACTGCCATTGTACTCACAACACTACCACTGATATTTTTAGGGAGAAAAGAAAAACAGGAAGAAAGAAAATACAAACTGGCCTGAGTCAGACATTATTACAATCTCTTCTATATTAGTCATAAATAACTGATGATTACCAGCCTTGTAAGTCTCATTGGTAGTGTTGAAATTGTTCATCACATTATGACCAAGAATTTCCTCCCAAGTGGCAAAAATTACATCTAGCAGAAAGATACACTCTTTTCTATCCACTGACTGTGTGAGTGCTGGACTGACAAAAAATCAACAAGATTTAAAAACTAGACATTAGATGTAGTTGTTACATGGCAAAGGAACAAAACAATGGTGTGTGATGTCCAATACATATTCCAGCCTTGTGAACTAAATAATTAATTCTATCCATGACTTACAAACACAATCTTTATTTACATCTGATGCCTTCACAGAATTCACGTCATAGCCCTTGTGTCATCATGTTGTGACCTTCTTTTACATGGCATATGAATATCAATGCACAAACTCCTATTCACCAGAATACTGTGTCAAGACAGACATTTGTATGCTGTGACAAATTCATCCACAGCTGACCTTTGCACTGTCTTCTTGCATGTGTCTTTTGTGCGGGCATGCATGTATAAAATTCACATTTGAAGTCTCACACATGCACGCACGGACACACACACACAGGCACACACAGACACAGACAATTTCACACTCACTTTTATCCAATCAGACACTGCACTTGTGCTATGATCTTCGGACACTTTAAAATTAGCCAGTGACATTTGCAATTCAAATGAGCCCTAGCACCTAAATGAAACGTTGCTTGTCATGAATACAATTGAATGTTCCCGACATGTCCAAGCAAAGGCTGGCAAAATTACCCCTGGACACTGGCACATTAATCAAATCAGAGAATGGCCAGTCAGTGTACTGAATGCAGTCTTTAGAGAATGTCCATTGTGGGGTGGTAAAGCAGAATATGGGTCAGCCTCCTTTTCCTAACCTTCTCTAATTAGGAACAAAAGTCAGAGTAGGGACAGAGTGCTACTCTGCCATTGGTTTAGTCCAAGAGTGCTTTAGCACATAATGGGCCAGGTGTATTTTAGAGGTTTTTTAAAGTCAGTTGTTAAATAGAACATCATTTTAGCACTGACCACACAAGCAACCTCTGAGAGAGATGATTGAGCTCTGCTTAAGCTGCTCAAGCTGTTTTGTTTGTTTGTTTGTTTGTTTGTTTTTGTAGCTATTATTGATGTTGTTGCTTTACCAGCTGGTAAGCTGCTCAAACCATCTTCTTCTTTTAGCAAGTTAGGCCAGGGTATCACCCAATAGCACCAAATTAGAGATCTTTTCTCACTGCTAATGTGCTCAGCTCTCCTTGAGGACTTTGTAAGAGAAGTGTGTGGATGTTTACTCAAAGAGCATGTAATACGGCTATTAAACACAATCCACCTGAATATCCACATCAGTCTTATAGATACGCATAAGTGCCTGGATCCATCATTATCAAATAATTGGGCTGTAAAAAAAGGTTAGTCACTTTTTCACATTTGACAGAAACACCTTCACCTCTGTTGCTAATCCCCTATGCTGCCTTGCTTAGGTCTTGCATGACCTGGACACCTCGGCCGTGTCTTAAATTGCACACTTTTATGAGCGCACTGGAATATTGTGTACTGTGTGCACTGAGCACTTTCTGCAGTAGTGTGCATTTTTGATGTTGATATTTGATGTCCAAAGGGATCACTTCTTTATAACACTAGGTGGAGGTGACAGATGCAACTGCCACTAAAATCGTTAAAATTGCTAACTCAAACAAGTATTCAGATTGAGGACTTTAGTCGGAGAGTGGCATGTGACTACCCTGGTGTGTGAAACCTGAGTAAAGACCTGAGAGAGCCTTCAGTCATCCCATAATGAGCCATTTAATCATCAACGTGACTACGAAGCTGGTAAAATAACCTAAAAACTTTGCCTGGTGTGGCTGTAATGCATTTTATTGGCCATTGAAATGAAAATCAGTACGAGACAGTAACACCCAGTGCTTCAGAGCACCCTTATATAATCCTTATTAGGGCTGGATACTCAAGTATATGAACATCTCATTCACGCGTGAAGCTCCCTTAACTGGGCCAGGTAGTTGATTGCTGCTCTGATTTTTAAATTCTTATCATATAATCACCTGCAATTAGCTAAATATAGAATCGTGAAGGGGATTTGAATTAGTTTGAATCTCTTGTAAGATTACTCCTGTTTCTTAAGAGTGTTGTGGAGTCTTTTTAAAACAATGGTTATGTAGGCTTTTGACAGCCTTTCATGAAGCTTTATGAATACTGTATGTCTTGCATGGACAGTTAACACTCTAATGGTGGCACATCATTGTGTCTGAATCCAGGGGTGTCGCCGGTCGATTTCACCGGGACTTCAACCTAGGTCAATTTGAGTCTAGCCTGGGTAATGGTAGTGTCCAATAATGTTGATATGTGAAATCTCAGAATATTTGTATCTTATTTAATTAAAGGAGAAATCCAGTGTGAGTCAGTCAATATTCCTGTTATGCAGTGTCACAGAGTGCTGTCGGAAATAGAACCAGAAAATTTGATACAACATAGACCGAATAGCAAACTGACAGTTAACGTTAACTAAATGGGGCATAGGGAAATGAAAAAAGTGAGCTTCTGTGCCCTATATGGTTAGTGTTAGCTGCTGATTCACTATTTGGTCCATGTTGCATCAAACTTTCTCATTCTTTTTTCTGACACTGGCACTCAGTGACTTTAACAGATGGGCTATTAGTTGATTCACACTGGATTTCTCCTTTAAGCTCATCTGTAGCTTATTCTTGCACTCTCAGGTTGTCAAAGTTAACAAAGCATCCAATCAGAACTCAGAACAAAGAGGTGGGCTAGCTGGGTTGATGAGATAGGTCTAATTAGTGCTGTCATTGATATCTGGATCAGTGTGAGGTAACAGTAGCCTATAGTCCACAAACTTTGCTACCTTGTAGCTAGCGCATAGAGAAATAGCATGGCGACTTGGCAAGAAAATTGCTTATTTAAAAAACAGAAAATCTCTTGAGTTACAAATAGCATACAGACCTATGTAAGTACTCCCCATTTCATGTGCTGTCAATCTAGCTGTTGCAGGGTGCCTCCTCTGTTGTCCGACAGATGCACAGCAGTGATATTTAACATTTCTCAAGGAGACAGCAAAAGCCAGACAGTTCGGGCATTCCGATTCTTTTGGACAACATGGGTAGAAAAACCATAGATTCAGCAGGAAAATTATAAGCTAAGCGTAGCCTAGGCCTGTTTCATTTTTAATGTTGCACATGGTTTGGTTTGCATTTTAATGTGGCAGCAAGTTTTCATTCTTATTTATTTGTTGGCTGTTTTTAGGCTACCTCCCAACTATTTAGATAGTCTACATAAAGTTCCAAGCAAAAAACAGCAGTAGTGTCTGGTTTTCGTATACTGAGTTCAACTGACTTTTCGTTTTCGTATACTGTGTTCTACTGACTTTTCGTATACTGCGACTTGACTTTTTGTGCTTTGTCACAAAATTATGCTGAACAGACAAAAGTCACACACTTGCGTAGAGGTACGCCTACCCTACTGACTAGAAATATTTTTCAAGCAAATGCATGGAGTAGGCCTATAGCAGCCTTAACTCAACTTAACTGGACTTAAGTTAAGCTCATACTGAAGTCAAAAACTATGAACTAAACATAACAATTTCAGTTGAAAAAAGAATACAATCTGTAAAGCCTGTAAAACATAAATTCAGCCCATTATGATAATTTTAGGCAGTCTAGGAGGCTTTAATATAACCCTTTTTTATTCTAAAAAATTATTTTCTCATCTTTGAATTTAGGCTTCATTTGGTCCAGGCTAAGCCCAGGCTGCACTTGAAGGCTAGAAACGCCCCTGGCTGAATGTGAGGTGTCAAATGAGCCTCCGGACACCTCTCCTGTGCAGGATCTTAGTCTATGTGCTAGATCTTATTCTTAATCTCTGCCATCATCAAACACTGTCGGTCTCAGCAGACACTCTGAATCGAATCTAAAACGGAAAAAAACACTAAACAAAATAAATAATTAAACTCTGAAAAAATACATGGCTATGGCGATGTAAAAATTGCATCATTGCTCAAGATTGACAGCTTGTTCAATAATTCATACAATTAGTTTCTCTCCGTAAGCAAGCTCTTTGGCTTCAGTAACCCATTGCAGCCCTTGCACCCTTTGCTGTCCTATAAATCAAGCCACATTGATTTAGTGTTAGAGCTAATTCATTTGATGACAGGAGCCGTTGATATTAGACATCAGTATGAGTCAGGAATGCAGGATCACAACCATGTCTGGCAGCTCTAATTCACCATGTGCCAGAAAAAAGAAAAAAAAAAAAAGAGAGAGAGAGAGAGAGAGAGAGAGAGAGAGAGAGAGAGAGAACTGACCAATGTGAACCCATGTGAGAATCAGTGGAATCAATGGAAAAGAATCAATGACGCCATGTTATCTTAGACATAGTGTCAAGTGTGTGTCTGTTTTTGGTCTTAATCACCCAATGTTGGGGGCTCCCATCCAAGAGCACACTGACACTCATAAAAACAATAGTAACTTGCATGCTTATCTGTTGTTTGTTTCTCAAAGTCGATGCCTTGTCACCATCTGATATAATACATATCGTTTTAGAGCCACACACATGAACTCATAAACAGTTTCTGAGTATGGAAAGATATATTATATAGGCTAACTGTATATTTTATGACATATAATGTCAAATGGTGTTGAAAGTGCAATAGTGTAATACAGTGCAGAGAAATTTAATTATTAAGTGCATTCTCAAAATTTACGCCAGGAGATATTCTTGGAAGAGCTGGGTCTTCACAAGTTTCTTGAAGGTGGAGAGGTGGAGTTGGAGCTTCTCATTGCCCTGTGACCAAAGATCAACTCTGGCCCCCCATAACTGGAAGTTGTTAACGCAAATGATAATGGCATTATGCCCTTCATTAGTTGTTTGGAAATAGCTATTTGTGTTTTGGCAGTTTGCCCGAAGCATTTTCACTATATGAGCTACTTTGATGTCATGAAAATTTTGGTCTTAAAAATAATATATATATACACAGTAATTAACATCCTTTTGGCCAGAAAATAAGACATAGGCTTTTATACTTGTTGACTTAAATAACAAAGCAATGTGCATGCATTAGACATGTTACCACTGTTTACATGATTCAGCTGAAGGTGTATTTGAAGTAGTACCTTTGTCCAGCAACAGTGTTCAGAAAGTCGCTGAAAGAATGTTTTGAGTAAGTTCATATCCCAGGAGCAAATAGATGCTGATAAAAATGTGTGGCATGTGCTTGGTCTCAAGAAGCCCTCTGTAAAATGGAATGCTAAAACACCAAATAAAAACTGATGAAGGCCTGAATTGATGAGTTCTTGACTTTTGCTAAATTAGAGGTGCTTATTAAGTCTCGGTCTTAATAACAGACTTAAAATCAAGTTGTAAGTTCATCTAATGTCAAACCTTGCAATTTTCACATTTTTCCTGTGTGACAGTGCATTGTATGTTTTGACAGCAGACCCCCACACCTCCCCTTCCCCACCAGCATCGGTGCTGTTCTGCATTATTTGGTCTGTGATATCAAGAGACTCATTAAACGAGATGCAGAGACTTCCTGTTTCTGACACACTTCCACTGTTGACAAGAGTGTTGCTGAGTGCGCCTCAGCTGTCAAACTGATCAACAAACACTGAGCCTTCTGTCGTAGCCAGGCTCCATATGGAGGTGTGGAGGAGTCAGTTGCTTTACCTGAACCTGCACAAATTAATTCCTAGAAGATCACGGAAATATACCCATCTCTTCACAATGAAGAGAAATGGCTTGAATGGTGTTAAATGATGGCTGAACCTCAGTCAGCATCAGACCCTTTTGCCTGGTGTAATTACATCCTGAGTTAAAGGCTTTCAGGACCCAGACCACATCAGATACTGGCAAGATTCATTCTGTACAGGTGGACGCTGCTGTCATACCGATGGCTTTATTCCAACACAGTCAGTAAATACCAGCATTAAATACCACACATGTTAACTTCAATAATTCCCTGTAATACGAACAAACAACTTTCATTGGACTAGATAGAGAGAGAGAGACAGAGAGAGACAGAGAGAGAGCGATTGAGAGAGAGTTATATTATGGCTTCAATTACAAGATCAGAGGAGTTGTCCCAGAATCCTGGCTACTTAAAGCAGTGCTAATAGCACTAGGGACTCAGAGAGCTGGAGTTGAAGAGTTTCTGCATGCTCCTTTTTAAAGAGCTGGGAACAAAGCTGACATTTAGCAAAAGTGACATTTAACCTAATTCATTAGAGGGATGCAAATAGCTATACATGGCATAGCCATTGCTTGGGAATAAATGACTTGCATTTAATGAACAGTGGTAGGTAAACAATTAGCATTAGCTGCTCCTCGGCGGCGAGACTCCCATTCTAGCTCATTAGCACGCACAGTGTCCTGATACAGTTTATCCCTGCTGTTCTATGAATTCTGAATTACACCTCATTAATGTGTCATTTACATAATTACAAGGATGGGGGACAGTTTGCACAGTAGGCTCACGCTAACAGGACGGAGAGGGGAAGAAAGAATTAGGGGCAGGGGGGAAAAGATGGTAAATTGGGATGTGAAAGTGCCCTGACTGTGTTGGTCATACTTTTCTAGTGGGGGATGGATGGTGTATTATGCGTCATTTATATGGCACTTGAAGGTTCACCAGGAGGATAGACGGGGAGATGAACACAACATGTGTTACATTCATTTTCCTACACACACACAAAGACAGACATAAATGAATAAATAAGCGAGCAAGTAATTAATTAATTAATTAAATAATAAATAAATATATATATATATATATATATATATATATATAAAGAGAGAGAGAGAGAGAGAGAGAGAGAGAGATGGATAGATAGATAGATAACTAAATAAACACATTGAAGGCTCCATGAAAACAGATATGTCTGGCAAAGAAAGTGCCACAGCATGCGATGCAAAAACCTTTTTGATTTGCACATTTAACACCCTCATAATGAGTGGTGTGCAAGCTGGCTGAAAGAAAAAAACTACAGCAAGTAAACAATAATTATACCTGTATGTTAATTTGTTTATTGGTGGTACCTTCCTACCAATTGGCCTACTGAGATGGTGTCCCAGTTAAAAGCTCCAGCAGATGAGGGGAAATAATGAATTTAGGCCAAGGCTGTCTCTCTTGTCCTGGCATACATCTAGGTGTTTTTTTTATTATTTAAAGAAAAGTGCAAGAACTTTTTTTTTTTTTTCATTTGGACCCAGCAGGTAACTTAAAACACCTTCTGTAGGTTATTTGTAAGATAAATGGAACCAGAGAAACAGATGACAGGTCCTTAGCTCAGGTATAAAATGCAATTAACCAGCAAATGAGGCTAGGCAAAGCCCTCCGACCAAAAAGGGCTGGTTGGTGGACATGGAGGGATCGAATGTGTGTGTGTGTGTGTGTGTGTGTGTGTGTGTGTGTTGGGGGTTGGGGTGTGTGTGTGTGTGTGTGTGTGTGTGTGTGTGTGTTGGGGGCGGTGTTGGGGAGATTCAAATTCAATCTGCAAACTTTATGGGCCTGACAAATGGCATGTGGCGTTTTAACTGCCACCTGATTTGCGTTTTCAGAATTATTTTTAGCCCTCCCCACATCAGCTCTAAGTGGGCTTGGCAGATGAAATGGCCACCCTCCTTTGGACTGTGTCTATCTGAGGTTCGGTGATTGACTGTGATCATCAATGCAATGTGATCTCATGGCACAAAGTAAATACTGGCAAATAAGTATTTGTTTTGCATTATTATCCATAGAATGGCTTTCTCATCACATGAGAAAGAGGACAAGTGAATCCATTGCCCGTAAGTCAGATCTGAAGAATCATATTTTAACATTTTTTCTAAAGCCGTTTTATGGGTATTTATGCTGTCGCTGGTTGAATAATTTGTTTTATATTATCATGTCTCATAAAACCCTATTACTCTTCTTTTTGGAAATCACACTGTATGTGATCCATAACACATTACATTCTGCTATGAAGATGTGTGTGTGTGTGTGTGTGTGTGTATGTGCGAGAGAGAGTTTGGTGGCACATTTGTTCAGCTAACTGTATTTCAGCTCTCCTTTGTGCAGTGTCCTATATTCCCTATTATGGGCATATCAATCTGTGAGTTGTGGAGGGCAGAGGAAACCTACAGCCCAATGAAGTCCAGAAGTGCTATCAATGCTCGTCTATTAAATATAAACCATAGCAACAGCTCAACAGAACCTCGGAGGTTAGAAGTTAGTGACATTATTTTATTTATACATGGACATACAGCATTAAACAAATGCAGATATTTCAGGTAATTCACTTTTTTCTAGCAAGATAAATATTTCAATTTTGTATTTTGTACTTTGTGCTGCCAGGGATATTAGCCTGGTCCCTGTGAGTTAACATTCATTACTGTATGCAAAGCGTTGAGTGACGGGGTGCAATGAGGAGGCTACGTTGAAATATTGCCACTGCCTCCGTCCCTCTGGAGTCCAGACCATATAACGCATTGCCAAGGCGTGTTGTTTAGACTCCTAATGCATCTTTATTACCCAAATCCCACTGCTCTTGGGCTCAATGCAAACTTCATTTGTCTTTATCCAAATCATGCCGGAGCTGCCTTTAAATTGGAATATGCCTGAGTGGGGCAAGGCCGTGAATCCTCACGGTAGCAGTGTGAGCGCAGTCGTGCAATCAGGCAGTCCAACCTTGCTGAGGGCAAGCACATGCACACGCACAAGCACAAGCACACGCACAAGCACATCGGACTCACTCGCAGCGCCATCCGACAGCAGGACTCGCCAGGAGGATGGAGAGAAGGGAATAGCAGCTCTCTCCATACTAAGAGCAAACACCCCAAATGAGACTTCTTGTCCTATAAAGAGCTTCTCACGTGAGCTGACTTGTGTGTCCTCTTCAATATAAAAAAGGAAACATATCAGGAGGACTGCAAGCAACTCTTCATCATTTTTTTGGAGGAGGTAGGGGAGGGCTTGGGGGCTGTAGAAGGACACAGAGGGTCGAGGTCCTGAGATTTATAGCATAGGCATGTGTGCTAGCTGCTGGGGACAGTCTTCAGGGGTTTTCGCAGTCTCCCATTTGTTTTTCCCATTACTGATGTTTCACTTAATGTGCTGCGAGCATTCCCTCTGGAGATGGCGAGGTGGGTCTGTTCTCAAGTTCAGGCTTCATTTAGCTTTCACCTGTCTTCTCCAGAGATGGGCTCCAACCTGCAAGCCCCTCTCCTGAGGAGCTATTAATACAGAAAGAGAACAGGAGATGAGTGTATGTTGTGCGTGCGCACGTGCATATGTGTGTGTGTGTGTGTGTGTGTGTGTGTGTGTGTTTTAGGGGGTTGGGAGGGGAAGGGAAATGAACACACCATCTAGGGAATTAAGCCTGTTTGTTTGCATTGAAGGTGGAAAGAGACAAAAACAAATATATAAATAAAAATAAATAAACAGCATAATAAATAAATACCAAATGAAACCCCATACAGAACCGACAAAGGTGCAATTACAGACGCTGTTAATTAAATTGTGCTCAAAGATCCATGGGAGCGGAAAATGCACCTTACAGCTGGAGTGTGACTTAATTGTGTATTTCTTCCCCATGTATTCTCTCTATAATGCATGTCACTGCCATGACAACACGGGACAATTCACAGGGTTGTAAGATTTACATACAATTTTTATTCATACATGTCGTTCTCCACATATTTATGCAGTAGTCAGTTTGCAGGCATTCCACTGAGACAAAGAGCGTATTACACAAGTAGAGAGCTGCATGGCAGTTTCTAGGGGAAAAAAGATATATATTCACAGTTTTTTTGAACAATTTTACTAATGCCATTTATAAGTTATTGAGCCTTAGAATAATATGTTTGGTAAGAATACCCAAGTCCCTTGTCTGGGATTTGTGTGAAATGGACCGCTATTAATTTTAGCTGACAGAGTTGAATACTGCAGCAACAAAGATTTGTATGTATGTATGTATGTATTTATGTATGTATTTTTCTGCTGTTTTTTTGGGAATTACTATTCAATCTAAACATAACAAAGTGCCAAGTATGCAGCAGGGCTTGACGTATTTCATCCAGCACAATACCATATGGCTAATTTTCAGACCTTGGCATTCTCAAATAATGACTGTGATGACCTGCAATGATTCATTGGCATGAGATCAAGGACAGTGATCCTATTGCAATGTTGCATTCCTTTGCAAGCAGCTTAACTGGGGTGGTGCCTTACTTCCCCTCTGTTATAATCAGCATTAGCAGTGTGCTGAGGCAGTGCACACAATATGGGTTGACAGTAAGTGGATGTGTAAGGATTAGGAGTAGACGTGTATGATTTCACAGTTAAACATCTCTATTTTCATTAATATTAGCCCCCGTGTGGCGTTGCTTTGGTGTCTCTTTCTCTCTCTCAAACTCACTCTGTCTATTTTGATTGTCTTTGTGTCACTCTCTTCATTTCTATCCTTCTTTCTTCATAAATTGTACCACTGATCTCTGCACATCAAGCCTCGGTGGGCCCCTGCCAAATTCGCTGCTCAGATCCCGCAGCTCCCAGGTCCAAGGGTGATAACCTACATTGCACCTGCGTGCTGCAGGAGTTCCCCGGCCACTCTTGCCTGTAGTGACACACGCTCAGCACGCGCAGGTACCAGAGACTGAGACCAGGCTTAACATATCAAATTTCTTTTCGAGAGCTCTCAGAGAACACCCCGAATTAGAGACGTTTGATATATTGCCGCCTCGGGGACCTTGTCTGAAATAATGAAACTGAAGCCATGCTCCCTATCACATGCTGCTTGTGTTGCTAACCCCAGTGTCAACACCCTATGGGGTTTAGATGGAGCCTTTTTGACAGTTCTCTTGGATAGCTTTACTATACCAGCTGCAAATACATCTGCTGATTGTCTATTAAATTGCCTCTGGGACACCACTTGACATGATCTCTGGTTCTTAGATTAACTATAACGTTTGGTGATCCTACAATATGAAATACATTCCTACAATATGAAATTCATTCAATTTCAGACTTCAGAGTTACCTATGTGACTAATGATTTGTGCCCAAATCTCTTGTAAATGTAACAGCTGTGAAAAACTGTTGTGTTTAACCAGAGGTGAATAGAAGAGTTAAATAACATTTTTTTTATTGTGATACTGTATAACTGTGCTGCTCCATATGAGAATCCATAACAAACTGTGTGCCTCTTCAGCCAAAGCCACTTTGAATAGACATGACATCCATACTCTATTAATTAATTATGTATTAATTCATAGATGTATTACTGTCTCCTCCAAGGATACTACTGGAACTAGCTCTGGACTGACACTGTTGCTGCACAACACTGAGATGTCTTTGAATACAGAGCATAAATCTGTGGAGCAATTTAATGGAAGTTAGACTGATCTCATAGCAAACTGTACTGTAACAATACAATCATTAGGTTGTCTTATGCACTGCAGCATAAAAAAATTCTGTCTCTCTCTCTCTCTTTCTTTCTCTCTCTCTCTCTCTCTCACACACACACACACATACACATGCAGACACACACGCATCCTCAAAGAAATGGCTGTCAGGTTCTACTGTGTGACAAGCCTGGGAGTTAGGGCACTCTAATAATGCTGAGCTCATGTGCCCTAACTTTTGTGTGAGCGCTCCTCTCCAATATCACAATCAGCATATTACTGCATGGCTAAAGCCCTCTTCTCTCCTCATCACACCATGTTTTAAGAGTGATGTGGTCATCTCTGTAGGTGGGGAAATGAAAAAAAAAAATCAGAGAGTTGAAACAAATCATTGGACACACAGAGTGCTTTCCCTCAGTATCTTTCTGATCGGGACCATGAGATTATGTTTTCTGTTTTCTTCTTTCACAGAAAGAAAAACACGCAGTCCTTGAGCAAGGCACTACAGCAGTTTTGACTGCCTTAGCGGAGTCCTGATTGAATAAAATCTCTGAGCAAACTCTGAACACCCTGTATGGCAAGTAGGAATAAATTGCCTGCAAAAGGAAAGAAAGCGAGAAAAAGAAACAAAGAGAGAGAGATTGAGAGAGAGGGGAAATGTAAAACTGTGTGCTTTCGCTTTTGGTGGACAAGGTCAATTAAAGGAGGACATGGATTGGCAATCAAAAGTGCCACCAAAAGATTGACTGTGGTGATTATGGGTCTGCAGATGGAAAGCTTTAAAGGTTATTAATAATGATTTATGGGATTAATTAAAAGTAAGATAGGAGCCCACATCTCGAATACGCAAAATAAAAGTTTGGAAAATGAATATGCACGGCCTGCTTGGAAATCTGAGATTACGGCTAATGACTTTAAAGGCTAATGCCATCCAAGACTTAAGTAGAGGCGATTGATGTGTGGTCTCTGAGCTGACCTGCAATTACCCTTTCCCCAATCAAACACCAGAGCACTGGAGAGCAGTATAATATTTTACTTTGTCAAGGAGGTCAAGGTTTGTACATGTAAGAAATTATATTGAATGACCCCAAGTGTTGTTCAATTATTACTGGTCACTGGGTATTGGGTTTCTAACTATAATCGTTCTCACCTGCAATTAAGGTGAGCATATCATCTTCCTGTCAACCCGGTTGCTTCTGCATACTAAAACCCATGTCACCCAAATTAATATAATAATAATAATAATAATAATAATAATAATAATAATTATTATTATTATTATTATTATTATATTATTATTATTATTTTATTTTATTTTATTATTATTATTATTATTATTATTATTATTATTATTATTTTCAGTTCTATGCTCCGCTTACTATTTATTTGAATATTACTGTATCAAGAACCCTGAGTGCAGGTCAGCAGCAAATGGAGAAGTTTGTTTCTGCATAGTAGCACTGCAATGGCCTGTTCTCCCAAAGAAAATAAAAAAACAAAACAAAAAAAAAAACACAGGTACATTTTAATATACTTACACCAATAAATCCACACTTTACATCAAATGCCTAAGCAGAGCTGATCAGAGAGAAGAAGTTGTATAGGGACTCTGAAATGGGAAATGATGGCGCAGTAGGAGCGTAATCACTCATCAAATGCGTTTGATTAGACATGATAGAGCCCAATGTGAGAAAATAATGACATCCTGTGCCTATGCCTATTACTACTCGTCTCATTTGTTTTGTTTGTGTAATTCAAATCTAATTATACGGAATGGGAAATGTATTGAGAGACCATCATTCTCTTTGCATCAGCCTATAGCAACAATTATGATTCTTTACAATGTTTTCCTCGTGTTGGCCATCCATCTCCATCTTTCAAGATGACGCAGTCCCCGGCTAAAGCTTCATTTTGCTAATTCATCTTTGCTATAACAAGGCAACTTGGACTTGGGCACTTGGACATTTTTCATGATTCTGTCATATGTTTCCATACGATGTTAAGAAATAATGAATACTGTTTTTTTTTGGTTTGTTTGTTTGTTTTTTTTATTTTTTTAATAATTGATGTTGGCACACGCTATAAATGATGTGGTGTCTC
The DNA here is from genome assembly GCA_015244755.2 of Tenualosa ilisha. Classification (NCBI taxonomy): domain Eukaryota; kingdom Metazoa; phylum Chordata; class Actinopteri; order Clupeiformes; family Clupeidae; genus Tenualosa; species Tenualosa ilisha. The sequence goes on from PYXC01000629.1 coordinate 2,786,768, forward strand.
GTTTCGCTGGAACAATAGCCAGAAGCCTAGTTACATTTTCATAATTGTATTAGTTTGTTTTTAATTGAAAATGACATTTGTCAAAACAATACTTAATACGTATTGTACAAGGCATGTGCAGTATAGAATTATACCTATTTCATCATACCTATTTATGAATATGATAAGTCAACAATATTTATTACTAGTTTGCAGCTGAAATTCAGGACGTACTGCCTGCTTATATCCCTGTTTCATATTCCTTCATATAAAAGTTCCCTCCTGTTAGCAAGCTCTGCAGTCTCTGAGAGTCTATATTAGAACATGTTCAGCAAGGGGCAGCAGGCTAATTATGCCCGCCTTCCTTTGGTGGTGGCTTCTGGAGGTCTGGAATCTCAGTGTGGCCATGGGCTACGGCTAGGCCCTGTCACCCCATTACACACACACACACACACACACACACACACACACACACCAACCCACCTAGCTAAGAGAGAGTGTTCTCATGCATACTGTATTACCCTGCAGACAAGAGACACAGCCGGATAAGTCAGCCAACCTCTCCATCCCTCCCCCAGTTTCCCTTCCCCACCTCCTTTCTACCCCCATCCCATGATCCTGGTTGTCCCACCGTGGGTCTGGGATCTCAGCTTGATACGTTTTGCCAGCGGCAAAATACAAGCAAGAGACTGAAACAATGAAAAGAGCAAAAAGAAGAGAGAGTAAAAGAGAAAGACAGCAAGAGAGAGACAGAGAGAGAAAGAGAGAGAGAGAGAGAGAGAGAGAGAGAGAGAGACCTGGAGGATAGCAACGTGGGACGCCATCCCTGACCTCTATCAAAGGATCCTTCATGTCTCATCTGGCACTAAGACCATATAATGCCTTTGCCGCCATTTCTCCAGGCCTGCATGTAATGGGATTTGGGGTTTTTATATTAAGGCCAAAACTCCCCCATGCCTAGCCTCTACCCTCTCCCCCACACCCCACAGTCCACCCGCCCCACTTGCCCAGACATGACAGCCCAGTAAGTGAATGGAAGTCGAGGAGTGACAGAAATTCGGCCAGACGGGACGGGACAGTCCCGAGGTTGTTGGGGATTGTTTTTGACCGGGGCGAACATGCCCTCTCCAGGTGACGCTGGCCTGAGATGTGACAGCAGAGGTGACACACAGTGGATGTAGGGCACAATCCATATGGTCCGCAAGAGACAGAGACATAGAGAAAGAGAGAGAGAGAGAGAGAGAGAGAGATTGCAAGGAAGTAGAGGTGCCTAAGCCATGTAGGGAGAAGTAAAAGCAAAGATGAAAGCGATGACTGACCTAAAACTTCTCTCTCTCTCTCTCTCTTTCTCTCTTTCTCTCTCTGTCTCTCTCTCTCTCTCTAGTGCACCCTCTTTCTAAGTCCAAAGGGCATTTCTTTTTGAAATATTGATTTGTAAGAAAAATAAAAAAAACAGATAGTATGTTTTGAATTGCTATTGGGCTCTGAAACACGGGCTTGATTGACGAGTTGTAAGCTGCATACCCGAGCATACACAACGGACAAATTCCCAGAAGGCCAAAGGCTGTAATTAAATGAAACAGCTGCGAGGTAACCTTTCATCAATTCAGAGTGCACAATAGGTGCCCTTCCAGATCAAAGTTGTGAGACAAGGTTACTTCAATAAAAGCTCTGAACACTCAAGGTTGCTGTATTGAGTTAAATGTGACTGTTTAATTTTAAGGCAACTGTGTGTCCCAATCCCTCATACATACAATGATATGAATGGCTGGTTCACATCAAAGTGCTTGTTTTTCACAAATCTGTAGTGGGAGGATTTGTTAAATGGCTTTCCAATAGAATACTTGCTATGGGACACTCTAGGTTTTTATTTTTAGGTCATTACTAGAGATGTGGTTGGATGATCACATTGATCTTTAAATGCAATTTGTCAGTAAGGTCATGATTGTTAAGCTGTAATGTCATGCACTGACAAATAGTGACTCCTCGTGTGTGCCTACAATCTCTTTTAAGGATTTGAAACATTACAAATAAGATATCAAAAAATATTTTGTCACACATGAGAAAGCCCAAAATGAAATAGAAGTCTGAACTCACATTTGTACTTGTATGGATGATGCATACCTCATCACAGCCACATTTGGACTATTTTTATTAATGACAAGCTGTCAAACCATCTGTTTGGTATGATAATTCAAATGAAACTTTTGGTCCAAAAAATGTGAAACTGAATCATAGCCAAAGCGAATGTTACCATCCAATGAGCACTGTTTACAGACACTCAACAAGCTTCTCAACATTCAGTGAGTCAGGCCTGCCTTTTAATCTTTTCCCATCTCTGAGCATGCACGGCTGGTGCATCAGTTGGTGCATTAAAGGTTGGTGCATAAATAAATAGATAAACTATAAAAAAAATACATGCATACACAAGTAGCCATACCGCACAGTCCAGCCTGGGACTCGGACCCACGACCTCACTGCAACCTCAGACTGGGAGTCTAGCGCCTCAGCCAGTTGAATGAAAAGCCCGTAGACTCGTAGCCAACTGAGGCTCTTGAGGTGTCGGGAGAGAGGTTTACTACACGCTAAGCTAGCTGGCATCTGGTGCGCATACATACATACGGCAGCCTTACTAACACCAAAATAATGCAACACCTCCACACTCTACTTGCATCACCCAAACATAGCAGGTTGTGGTGATTAATTATTTACATGAGATTTATTTGATCTGATTTTACATGAGTTTATTTGTCCAAGAATCTACAGTATTCATGAATCTGGTGACAGAATATCAGTTGGTAAATGAATACATGAAGAAATAGATACAGTGTCACAGAAACTCTAAAAGCATGATGTAGTGGCATGGCTTTGACACAGCATAGTGTTTGTCATGTATTTAATCTTGATCCAGATGACATGTTCTCTGTCACAGCAAATTAGAGGAGTAATACATATGCCCATTAATAAGTGCCTGGAGTGATTCCATTTGTAAGTGTTGTAGACAGGTTCTAAAGTCCACAACTCTGCTAGGGAAGGAGCAATCAAGAGCAAATCACTACAACAACTGTCTTTAGTTGTCACCCAGTGCCATTAGAACTCTAAATATATCTATGCCAGAAAAAATAACTGTCATGCACAACATCTCTCTCTCTCTCTCTCTCTCTCTCTCTCTCTCTCTCTCTCTCTCTCTCTCTCTCTCTCTCTCTCTGTGTGTGTGTGTGTGTGTGTGTGGTGCGTGTGTGGGGGGGCTCATTTTGACATAGCATGCTGCACAGGCAATTTTACTGCAGTGGACAGTTTTCGATAACCTTTTTCATAACCTGTCTTGCTTGGTTAGTTCTGACTGTGAGAGAAGAGGCTTTCCACACAGCTCAGTGAACTGCAAGTATGACTCAGAGTTTATGACCCTGTGTGTGCGTCTGTCCATTTGTGTGTGTGTGTGTGTGTGTGTGTGTGTGTGTGTATGTGTGTGTGTGTGTGTGTGTGTAACCATACATAAACACAGACAAACACAAACACACACTCAAACAGTGAGGGAGAGAGACAGTAATACAGACCAACATATCCCTACAGACAGACAGACAGACACACACACACACAAACACACACACACACACACACACGCACACACTTGCTGCACCACCCCAAGGTTGTTGTAGTGAGGTGACACAGAGTCAGACAGCTAGAGTTATGAAGGTGACAACAAAGTTCTATTTGTGAAATGCCTGTTTGTGTAAACTCTCTAAGGCAGGTATGTATTTTTTTGTAGTTCACTTCCTAATATCTATGAGCTGTCTGTGGAGCTTAGCGTCCACTAATTCCTCATCCCTCCTGGACCTTGAGGGAGCGAGAGAGAGAGAAAGAGAGAGAGAGAAAGAGAGAGAGAGAGAGTCCCCCTTGCACCTTTGAGCAATGAGAACTGGCTTTTTAATGGATTAACACCTCTTGCCGGGGTCAGGAAACAAAGTGTCGGAAAACAGTCCCCCTGGTCCTGTCACATGCATATTTATTAATCACTATAGGGAACAGGCCTTTCCACTCCTCCTTGACCTCTTTTCAGCTTTGGATTGTTTGTGGCACACAACTCTTCCTATTTGTCTTCTTTTCCACTGCCTTTTTTCCCTACCCCGAGTTAATGGCTTCTGTGCATGTAAATATACAGGGAAAGCAACTCAACAACAACTCAACAACAAAAATTTTCTGATCAGTTGCAAGTGACAGTCTTTTCCTGTGCCAAAGCTTCCTTGTGTTGTCCCGATAAAGCTATTTTCAATAACAAAGGCTTATTGTTTGTTCGAAAAGCTCCATATCAGTCCAATATCATTCGGTGTCTTCTGTTCTTCCATTTGATGAAGGAGCCATCAAAAGCCATCCTGACAACAGTAATCGGTCTATCTAAGCAGCCTGTATCTGTGCGCCAGTGCAATATCATATGTAATTCAGTTACTAACTTTTCACAAGTTGTTTACTCTATATAGCTGTTGTGTGGACTGTAAGAAGCAGATACATCACCCAACTGACAATCGACAAACTGGGTTGGGTTCCAAAGCTCTACATTGTGATTCAACTAATTGAATCACAGTTTAATCAAAATATAAGGTGAAAGTCTATGGCCTACTAGTGAACCTTGGTTCCACCGGGCAAATGGAAGCAAATGTGAAGGATGCTGTAACCAGTTACACCACAGGTCAAGCAAACAGCTAGGCACATTCATTTATTGTCTTCATTGAATTTGAGAAAACATCTCCAGGCCTTTGACAAATAAAGAGACCACTCCAGGGTGGCATATTCTCAGACTGAAAGCCTTTTAGGCAAGCGGTGGCCGAGAGATAGGATGTGACACCGAGGCAGCTCTCAGTGGACAGACAAATGAATCCTGTCAACTCTCCTCCTCCCCAAAACCAGCCCCCAGTCCACACACACACACACACACACAGACCTTTGTAGACATGCATACATAAAGACTTAGGCAGACTCACACACAGATTCACACAAACACACCCACACACAAGCGTGCGCAAAGACCCATACAGAACATACAAACACATAGTTTCACACACACACAGACACACACACACACACAGACACAGTCAGATATCAAGATGAGTCGTCCATTCTCCCGCTGTGGCACGGGGTGAGGTGGACTCCTGGACAGGGCTATTGTGTTTTTGATCTTGCCTTTCATGACAGGCACACTCCTGAGACCATCCGTCTTTTGAAGCATGCCAGGCCGGGAGATCACCTTTGATTGCACAGAAGCTACAGCTCAGAGACTCCCGGGGGCTACACTGGGGAGAAGACAAATAAAAATACATAAATAAAATAAACAAAAAATAAATAAAAGTGATCGGAAAGTCAGTCAAGTTCTGGTTGGGTCGTGTGCTGTATGAAACCATAGTTTAAGTTTACAGTAAATGCTACCTGGTGTCTGATTCTATTTAGATAAAGTTGAGGTCAGTGTGACACGCCTATTTCTGAGCACCATAACACCTTTTTTTAGGATGCCAAGAAATCAAACAGCCATTCAAACTTGGTGCTTGGTGCTGAAAATATGCACTCTGGTGTTCTAACTTTCAATTCATTCATGTCTTTTTGAAGCATGGTGTGTGTGTGTGTGTGTGTGTGTGTGTGTGTGTGTGTGTGTGTGCGTGTGTGTGTGTGTGTGTGTGTATCTAACTGTGAAATGGTCTCTTCTCGCATTCACCTGGTGAACTAGCTTGCAGATGTCCTGTAACTCACCCACCCAGGTCCACGGTAGCTCATGTGTTTAACGAGGCTACGTCTCCAAGGAACATTTGCATCTCTTTTGCTATTCGGCAGATGGTAATCCCGGATTCCAGCCCCAGAATCCCCCGTACGCCCTCGTCGACGTGTACCTGAGCAGCTGAGCTGCAACTCAACCCAACCCCCCGAAGGTGTGTCCCTGTCATCCCGGATTTACCACGCCGGCAAGCGTATAGCCACGGCCTGTCTAAGGAAAGATGCAGATGTGATGGCTTTTGAAGTGCGAGGACCTTTCGGCGGCAGCTAATTAATTTTAACGAGTCCGACATCAGGGCATACACGGTGACAGCAGAGGGGGTGCGAATGCGCCTCTCGACACCCGGGCGCTCCACCGCCCCTGCCGCTCAACTGCCTGCCCGGAGCTGGTTCGAGACGCTATACGGTGTGGTGTGGTGGCACCAGTGCTCCCAAGACACCGACACATTGGCACTCACCTAGATACACATCTGTTCAGATTAATTGCTGATGTCTCCTTGCCCCATACATTTCATTAACAGCTTTAAACGGGTGAAAAACAATGTGCTGGAGGTGCAGAGAAGAAGCAAAAGGTGTGTGTGTGTATGTGTGTATGTGTGTATGTGTGTTTGTGTGTGTGTGTGTGTGTGTGTCTTTGCCAAAGTCTTTGCAGGACTTTAAATGGGGAAACAGAGAAGAAGCAAGAAATGAAGGTGAGGAAATTGCCAGACGTGGAATTGAGAGAGGGGGGAAACATGATTACAGAGGTGCTCCAGAACCTGAGATCATCAAGTAGGTATGGAGGGAAATAAGCTCAATCAGCTGATTTGCATGCTGCTCACACATATCCAAAACAGGTGGCTGGCCAATGTGTGTGTGTCCATGTGTTTGAGTGTGTGTGTGTGTGTGTGTGTGTGTGTGAGAGAGAGAGAGAGAGAGTGTGAGTTTGAGTATTGCCACAGCATGCCACACTAACAACTGAAATGAAATTCTGAAACCTGGGTACTAAATAACCCAAGATAGAAGTAGGTTACACCTCAGGTGGCTTTGTGTTTCACCTCCAAGCAGAGTACAAATGGTTTCTTTCCTGCACAGAGGGACAAACTTATTCTTAATGGAAAATATCTAAAAAAAAAGAAATTACATAATTTTTATGTTCGTAATTTGTTTTTCTACACGTATGCTAAGGCTTACGCATTTCAACAAATAAGACTGTGTCTCACTCTTTCCTTTCATTTATCTATTTCAATATAAAAAAATATGTTTAATGACTACAATCTCATTGTCCTTCAGTTCATTTCAAAACAATGAGCAGTCCTTTCAGAAGTCAATGAGAGACATTTTTATTTGTCTCTATTTTTTTTGTCTGGCTTCCAGATACCTTCTCATTGTTTTCTGGGGCCAACTACCATCTTGTCTGAATGCACCTGGAACCTAAAAATGGCACAATATCCTCCAAAACTAACAACATCAAACACTCTTCATAATAATAATAACAATAATAAAAAAGATTCTTCTATTCTCATACCCATCATAGCAGGCATCCTCTCCCTGGGTGATTCTTTACACAGAGCTCCCCAGGAAAACAACTCCATCTCCTCACATTCTTGTTTACCCCTGGGCTTTGCATTCCCTACAGGGAACCCGTTGTAACTGTAGGCTATCCATCAGAGACGGATGGAAACTCATGTAAGTCTGGGACTACCATCGGTGCTTGCTATCCCATTCAGCCCCTGGTCCCATTAGACACAACAAGAGATGAGAGGAAGATGGGAGTTGGGGGGAAAACAAAGAGAGGTGGCACAATTTTAAAAAAAGAAATCTGAAGATCTTAAGTCTTGCAAGGTGCCGTTGCACTTTGACGTTGATCTGCTGAGTGAACGTTCCCCCACAGTTGGAGGATATTGTCTCCATATTGTCTCCTGACGCCTAAGCATAATTATTTTTCAACATATTTTTTAATTTCCTTGAGTAGATGACTCTCTTGATGAGTCTATCATACCTTCTCCCCCTTGTCTTTATCCTTCTCTCCCCTTTGATTTGTCTTCTCTTATGTTCTTCTCTTAACCAGAAGAAGAATGAGTCAGCTACAAACCCATAAAGAAAGGCATTGAGGTAGAAAGACTTAAGCCTGTAGTTATGGATGCATATGTGTATTTGTAACGGATCTGGTTATGTATGTTCTGGGCTACAGCTCCTTTGAGATTGTTAAGGGCTGGTATGCATCCACACTGCCATCTTCTGGTGGCCTTTGAAAATCACACCAGTGGCCCTGGCACAGTGGTGTGTCTCAGCTGGGACTCCTGCAGACCGACTTGCTGCGGTGATCACTCGGCTGTTGAGCGAACGGGCATGTGTCAGAGAGCAATTGGAAACAGAAGCCTGTGCCTGCGAGCTAGAGGGAGGAAAAAGGCGGTCAAGGAGAATGCTGTCTCCCAGGATTGTCCCAGTGCAAACATTAACAGCGAGGAACCACTAATGAGAAAAGATCTTTTGACCCACGTCAGACACATAAACACACAAATGCAACAATGGACTTACATTTTGCAGTGGTGGCATTTTTTTCTGTTTTGTTCTGTGCGTCCTCAGGCTATTTTGTCCTCACTGAAGCATTCAGTCACAAAATGGGTTTCTTGCAAGGTGAAAACCCCCAGAAAAGATAGGCTCAGCAGTAATATTTGTCCACAGCCATTTCTCCAAGTTTGAAATCGTAAGTCAAAATGAAGTCACATTCAGCTCACACCTTCAGGAAATAACAATTCAAAATGAAGCCAAAAAAACGATATCTGCCTCAAGGTAGTGTTTATCAGTTATCAATATATTGATGGGCTTAAAAAAAAAGTCGGTATCTGCCCCAAGGTAGTGTTTATCAGTTATCAATATACTGATGGGCTCGGAAGACAGATGAGCAATTCATCTACCAATCTATTGTGTAAGTGAATCCTACTTCTTCAACTCATTAAACTTTAAGCCTCTTTTAGATAGCAGTGCTAGACTAGAATACATGATTGTTTTCCATGCAAATATATTGTTTTGTTTGTTTATTTTCATACACAAATTTAATGTGTATGTTACTTGTCTGAACTACTCACTGCTTTGTAACATTATTAGTATTATCCTGACACTTATTAAAATGTTATATAATTAGTCTGGTGTTGTCATAACTTTGCCATAGCATACATAGGACATAATTGCCTGTCAAATAAAAAAATCATACACCTTTAAGTCTTACCTTTTTCCTTTTCCATTCCCATACAGATCATAAATAATTCACTCTCACATTTTTCAGACACATCTTTTGACCTGATTTCTATTGTTCACTATCCTTATTACATTGTACTTACATAGTAATAAGATGATGGACTTATAGTACACTAGCTGTTATTACATAGCTTCTAATTTTACCCCCAAATTGAATACTAACCACAGATAGATTGCAGAATTTAATAATTAGTCCCTAAGTTGGTACCTGATTAATGAACTATCATACTTCAAGAGTTTTTGTCACATTGTCATTCCATGTTGCCCCGGAGACAAAACCTGAAGATTGGTCCGGTAAGTGACAGGTGATCTTCACCATCAGAAAAATAGGGGAAAAAATTTTCAGTGGCGCGTGCAGAAGAGCAGAGTGATCGCAGAAGGTTAAGGCAGGATATCATCCAGAGATTGGGAAAACCTCTCAGTTGAAAATATCCCCTTTGAAGTGCCTAAATCCACTCACAACCTCAAACCCTTACTCTCAGCACAGACACACACACACACACACACATGTACACGCACGCACACACACACACACACACACACACTTCCACAGATTAAGCTGTTTCCTTGTAAAGACTTGGAATGAGATCTTCAATCCTGCGCTGCCTCGGGCTCTCCAGCACTATAAAAGACAGTCTCTAGTGCCTCCCAGATCACTCATGGAGGGAATTCAAATATGAAATGTACACAATGCACTTTATTCCCACCCACGAGTAGGTACTATTCGCAGCGAAATGGGGGAAGAGAGAGGTGATAGCTATTAGTTAAAAAAAAAAAAAGTATTAAACTGAATTTCAAATGACATCTGCACTAAGTGCAGGGCGTTACCTGTGTTTGAAGATTTTCTTTCAGTGGGCAATCCTTTAAAGCACTAACTTTCTGTGAATAATTTGAGCTTTTGAGCTTTACAGGATCCTCAAAAGATATGACACATGAACAGAGAAAGTGACCCTAACCCTTTTGATTTTTTTTTGTTTCTGTGATCTGTCTCAAGCAATTCAATATTCTTTACAGTCCGTTTTTTGGGATTATTAGGGTATTTGCAATAAGGCTCAAAGAATTCCATTTGAAAAAGGAAAGCATTTCAGTGAAAAACTGATATCCTCATTAGAAAGTGTCATATGTAGACTGACTTTCATGACCAAATATGTGAATCTGTGATTGAGCTTACTCTGGATACCAAGGTGTGATCTTCCACTTCTCTGAGGCTAGATCAACAAATGTAGATCAAAATGCCCCTGTTGGTTCTCTCTGCTTGTCTTGAATTTGGTCTTGGGTGTTAAGCCTGCCTCAATTGTGAAAGGGGTAAAAGCCTGTTTTTGATTGGTTCTCTATCTCAGACAAACAAACTGAAGTGCAAATAGCCTGGTGGCCAGACTGAGAGGCAAAGCGAAATCAAATCGCTCACAGATGAGGATGTGTTTTCACAGGCAAGATCATTTCAGTGATAAATGTGTGGAGTCTCTAAATGACAAATGATGAAAAACTTACAGAACACCCAGAACCTTTTGTTATGCCATGCTCTTAGGAGAACTGTAGAATCCATCATAAAATCAGAAAACAGTTGACTCCAAAAAATAAAAAATTGCGTCTACTTGTACTAATATTAAAAAATGCAGAACTGCCACTGCATTTCACACAGTGTGTCCTAAATGTTTCTTAATTTGAGCTTTGGCCTACTTTTCCTTGATTATACTTTAGTGTCTCTTTGGGGAGATAAGAAGCTAGAGGATCTTTTTAAAGATCTAACAACTAATTTTGTTCCCAATTATGGCATCTTGTCTTATCAGAGGGGTCCACTTGGCACCTGAGATTGTTGGATGACTACACCAAAGAAATATGTCAAAAATTTTGTAAAAGAAAAAAAAAGCCTCCATGCTGAAATTAGATAAACATACACTATCAAACAACATGAAGGAAGTGTACTATGTTTCTGTGATTGGCAATGAAAAAAATGATTTAATGAATGAACTGAATGAACTGTTCCCTCAGCATTTTCCACATGTCTTTTCTCAGGCAATATATAGGCTGAAGTTTCATAGTGTATGGTTACCAATAACATACTGGAGTCCAATAAACTGGTCAGTGATCTTCCAAAATGTGATAAGTGATCTAATGCACAATAGCATCTAATCCTACCTCTTTATACACATAAATGTGTAAATATATTTATAATAGCATCTAATCCTACCTCTTTATACACATAAATGTGTAAATATAATAATTTCCTGTCCTATGTAGAATGCCTTCCAAGCTGATGCCTTGCCAGCTCTTTTACAATTCATCTATTCAATCTGATGTGACCAATTTCCCTTCAACACTGCCTTTCCTGACAATCACATCTCACATGAAGAATCCCCACATTACCTAGAATTATTATCACCATGGCTGCGGCACAGGCTGTAGGTATTTGTATTTAACCCCTTTTCTCAAATGTGAATAAGACCTAATATATTGCTAAATTGCCTCTCATTGCTTCATCATGATATTTATTTATTCATCTATTTATTTATCCATCCATTTATTTATTTATTTTTTTTTTTTGTTTGTTTGTTTGTTTGTTCTATCAAGTCACATTCAGTCTGTTCAGGCTTTCCAGGCCCCCTTCAGTCCCCCAGCAAGACAGAGCCCAGCCTTCCTTTCAATACTTAAACAGTAATCATAGCCACCATAAAGCTAACAGTGCTCATCTCTGTGAGAGATATCCAGCTCTGTGCCATTTGTACCTCATTTAGTAAAGCAGATATCTTCTATTTCAAGTCTGCACACACACACGTTTTCATTTTCATACACAACGTTCCATTTTATTCATGTTTCCCTGCTTTAGTGGAAGCCTTGTGAAAACAATGCATATTGCATGAGAAGTGCATGTAAAGTGAACTCCAGTGCTTTGTCAGTTATGTTGCATACCATTCAGTGTGTAAACAAGGTTGACTGTTTACTGCGCATCAGAAATGGACTTTTCAACTCTGAAATGTGCTACCACACACTTGCATGGAGCGTGACCACCTTGAATTCAGACAAGGACACAGTGTCCTTTGTGAGGACATTTCTAAACTCTGACAGGCATGTCTGAGCCTCCCATTGCTTGATGATTTTGTAGGAACTGGCAAAGGATACCATGCATGGCCTCCTATTGCTTGATGATTTTGTAGGAACATGCAAGGGATTATGGGATATATAGTGGGTGCACACACTTGACCGACATGCTTTGGGAGACAGCAGACTGAGTCTTCATTAGCAGCCAAAGAGAGAGAGTCATTTATTTTCATTAAATGCTCATGATAGTAAATCCACTTAAAGTGTGCTAAATGCACTTTTAGTAGAAAACTCAACACTGTTGCCCAGAGACACATCCATTTGATCTAGTTCAGGCTCTTATCTTTTCAAATCATTTTGTGAAATGAGCCATGTGGATCATGACACACCGACACATTCTTGCACTCTGGTAAAAGTCTACAGAGATTCAACAATTAAGGTCCTGTATTAATATATACAATCCTCACGTAAGAACGTTGATGGTTTAAATCCAGATGCTTTGCATAGTGCACAGTGCTATGTTCAAAGAGTTAACTCCCCATCCCTCCACACCCAACCAGCTCCCTCCTGCCATTATTCACAAACCCACCCTCATCTCAGGACAAAGTTCATGGAAGTCAAGGTGTTTCTCCTGACTCTGAGATCCATCCTTGCTGCACTTTTCAGTGTAATATAGGTGGTCATTTGTGTGGTTGACCATCCCATTATGAATGGTGCTGCATTGCTTAATTTTTTGGATCCATCTCATTTTTTTTTTGCTTTTTTATTATTATTTCATTTTATTTTCAAATGTAAAACTATGGTAAGTTGATGATGCATGTCTTGTTTCTATGGTTACAATGGGCTAAGGAATGCAGGGTGATGTTTTGCTTGGTGAACACAAGATGTCAGTGTGTACACTGCTCTAATCATTGAAAAGACATCCAAGTCTAGTTACCACACACACACACACACACACACACACACTCACACATACAGAGACATACAAAGAGAGAGAGAGAGAGAGAGAGGAAGAGAGAGAAGGGCTGTAATATTCAAATTCTACTGTGCAAGACCAATAGTGTGGAACGAATATCTATTAAATGCATTCTATTGAAAAAGATAAACTGCTACAAAAAAGGTCAACAATGTTATGAATGAATGCCATAATTCATGTAAAAAGCTGCTCATGCACTAAGAATTGAAGTACGGGTATATGTCCAGGAAAATAAAACGCTGCTTAAATACACGGCATAGTAAAGGACATCTGCTAGACAACTTTAGGGCTGAAACTAGACACCACCACTCAAGTATTTTAGAGAAGTAAAGCTGTTCTACTACTCTGCATGACTAACACTGATCTATCCTTTCTGCTCGTACAGCTGGATCTATGTAGGTGACAAAGATATTCTGTAGAACAGAACAGTACATTTATGATACCTATTTGATGGTCATTATAGTGTAGAGGTCAGAAGAGATTGCATTTGGCAACACCTCTTGTTTACAGTAATAATATTTTTGAGGCATAGCTGTCAGTAAACAATGTTGCGGTGCCTGTAGAAGCACAAAACTAATTAACATGCAAAATAACCTGTTTGGCTGTGTAAGAAATGACAAAACTTCAAGGAGAAATCTGGTGTGAATCAATCATTAACTCACTGGGCGCTGTATGTAGGAAAAGCAACCAGAAAACGTGATACAACATACATCGAATAGTGAATCGACAGCTAACATGAACTGAATGGGGCATAGGAAAATGAAACCAAAAGTCACTTTCTGTGGCCCATTCAGTTAGTGTTAGCTTCAGTTCACTATTTGATCTATGCCGTATCAAATTTGTTGGTTCCTTTTCTACTGACAGCAGTCAGTGACCTTGAACAACAGTGCTTTGGATTGATTAACACCAGATTTCTCCTTTAAGCTGGATCCATCTAGTCTATGTACAAGACAAGAGTATATTTAACAGCCTTGGTAATAAAGTCAGACATAAAAAGACTGGGACTAAAGAAGTTTCAAAACTTAATGCCACAGTGTTGTTTGTTTGTTTTCTTTTTCCTTCTTTTTTTATAAGCTGGTGGTGTTTGGCTTCTGGCCAAAAGGGTAAAGTCATCTTCTGACCTTGAGCCACTCAGTGCACCATCATCCCCTTTTAAAAGCATGGTGTAGCCATTTCAGCTGGCCCTGGGCCAGCTCTCAAGCCATTTAAAATGTGTAGTGTAAAGTTTCGCAGTAGCTTTCCTATGCCCAATTTGGGCATTATATGTTTTCTAGAGGTCAGCAAAGTTCACATACACCACAGCAAACACTGAGGTGTGCAAGCCATTTAAGAAGCTAAGACCATGGAATCCAGTTTTTCCGGAGGGACTGTTCCTGCTGAGGGTTTACCAAGGGTTCACTTACCTTCACAAACATTGGACAACCTGTAACCTTGAAGCTTGATGTCCAAATACACACAGAGATTTATGCAAACAAACATGCACACACTTAACCCTCCTGCTGTGTTTGTTTCATGGTTACAACTTTGGTGTTCCGGTCAAAAATGACCAGAGCATTTTTAACTTGAAATAAAACATCAAATTTTGTGACAGACCTCTGTATCAACTTATGCTCTCTTGAATATTACAATTTTTAAACTTTAGTGTAATGATTATGGCCTGTATGAAGCCTATGTAATTTAGTGAGGGAGAGATTTTATTTGAAATAGGTGTTTGGTGGAGGCTGTCACTGGAAGCAAAAATAGGGAGTAAGGTGTATGTATACACAAACACACTTACATCATCCATCTGATCTATAGGTAAGACTATATGTGCCTGAAAACAATTTTTGTGCATTTACTGTACTAATTTTCTTATAGTCTGGTCATTTTTGACTATAAAATAGAGGTGTAACAAAGTTGAATAAAACACCCCAAATTCTATGAAAATGATTGAAATTTGTGTTATGTGTTCAGATAGCCTGTATAAATGAAGTCATGGAGCCCCATGACCATCCAGTCAGATTAAGAACATTGAAAGGGAGAAAATGTAGTACATGTCATACATATACTGAAATACTATGTAGTACATGTCATACATATACTCAAATACTTTGGTTATGCCCACAGCACTTTTTAAAAACACACATAGATGCTTTTTGGTTATTAAAGATGGCTCACTGCAAAAGTTGCCATGTGTATGTTTTATTTTCTATTTTTATAGTTTGATCTCTCTCTCTTGAATGGGAGGCCATTTTGTAACTACTGCAGATCACCAGTGACTGCAGCCATTGGCCTGTTACTTTGAGTGTTGAGTTTTTGTCCGTGTGTGTGTGTGTGTGTATGTCATTTATTCCCTTTTTGTTTTCCTAGTAGCTGAGAGCCAAAAGTGGAGAGGCATGTGAACCCTGAGCTGGTGGTGTCCCTTTCTTGTGTGCTGTGCTCATGTGTGTTTATCGAATTGGATCTTTTTGTTGTGTGTGTGTGTATGGTTCTTCCTGGGATCCTCCTGTACTGTAAAAAAAGACAATAAGTAATGCTTACTTCATTGTTAAATAAATAAATATATAAAAAATAAAATATAAAAGTTTTGCTTTAAAAACATAAAAAAATATTGCTTTAAATGAGTTAAGTAAACATAACTAGTCTCTGAAGTACAGCTTACTTGAAAAATTGGTGGAAACTTGTTTCTTCTGAGTTAGGTAAACATAACTAGTCTTTTTCATTGTGCCCTTTCTGACCTGCCTTTCCTGCAAGTAAGCCTCAGTTCTGGCAACCACATTCCCCTCAGTATTTGTGTTTGTGTGTGTGAACATGTTTGTTTTTGTTAATAAAATGTACGTTAACAGTGGAACCACATGCCTAATGAGTAAAACAAAACCTTATGGTGGAACATCCCTAGTTCTCGGTAGGAGTGGCGTAGTCAAACTGTGTAGTACTGCTAATACCACACACTGTAAGGCTAAAAGTTCGTAATCTCCCTGTTATGAACATCTTACTATTTTCAGACAATTTTCTGAAACTCTGTTTGCATGTGATACATTATATTCATGTTACATATTCAGGAAACACAACGGAAAAAACAAACAAATGAACATTTGTGAGATCGTTGTAGAGAACATGCATTAAGCTATGTTCATGCCAGATAAGTGAGAACACAATTTAGTCAACTGAGTGAGTGATATCGTAAATCAAGAGAGATTTGAGTGCACATTTTCCAGAACTCTTGTCATGGCAACAGAGTGAATATTACAGGGGACATGTTACACTTTTTTTAATAACATAGATCTATGAGCTCCATCTACACATCTCTGAACCATCTCTGAAGAATACCTCTCAGATTCGGTATTATGTCCTGCATCTTTCCTATTCTGATTCTGTCCCCTTCAGAATACGCTTTTTCTCATCATTACTCCAGTCTCATTAATATGCATGAGGAAATGCAGCGTTCTCATTTCAGTTGACCAATGAGAGCATAATAACAGGTTGCGATGGTATACATACATCAATCCCATCTTTCCTGCAAGCTAATTTGGCTAATCTGACGAAAAATAGCTATCTTTGCTAGCTCAATTATATAGTGATAGAGACTGATATTACTGTTAAAACAATAATCACCTGTTAATCCATGTGTACATCCATCAGCCCTAAAGCACACTGCCATGCACGATTTGATTTGAGTTACTAAAATGTGACCGTGGTTATATATGGTTAAGATTGACACGTCTCCATCTGGAAGGCCTGGTAAAAACGTGGTGCTACTAGTAACTGTATTGGTCCAATCCTTGCTGACATAGTCAAGTTATTTTGCTCACTAACCTTTGTCTGTCTCATGCCAAATGTCAGACTTTGCAGTCGTCACTTACTGTCACTGAATGGTGGCGTTTTGAGTTTTGATTTTCTCTGAACCCAGCGAAAATTGCCTCAAAATATTTTTGGATGCAACATGGGGCCCTATCATGCCGCGGCGCACTGTGCATTCACGACAAGCGCATGGTGTCATTGCTATTCTGTGCCTGTGCATCGTTCATTTTTCTGGCAAAAAATCACGTTGTCTAGATAGCAGATGACACTGCGCCGTCATGGGTGGGGAGATGTGTCAGCGAAAAGAAGAGGTGTGGTCTGGCGCAAAGCGTGCCAGATGCTATTATAAGGACACAAAAATGAAATCAACAACCAACAAAACCCTGGTCTGTCGTCAGTTGCGCATTGCTGAAAAGCTATTTTAGGGGCGCACAGCGCTTTGGGATATGAAAGCGTGCACAATGCGCGAACACCATGCTTCTCTCATCAGCAGGAGCGCGCAGCAGAGTTTATACAAAAGTTTTTCATGTACATCACATATATCACAATATTATTGCCGTTGAAAGCTTTTGTTTCCCCCGTCTTCTAACATCATTGTACCGCTTTCGACACTGTTCGGATGTTCTTTTTTTTGCCAAAGGCGGAGGACATAACTGAGGATATTTCCTCCCATACTTCCTTGACCCGTGGAGGTTTGGGGGGATTCTTTCCATCCCCGAAGAAAATCTGTTCACACGCTTTTACCTCACGCACTAGCAGATCGGTCTCCTCCATCGAAAAACGCTCCGGTCTTCCGGGTAATTTCACCATCATAATAGCAACACACCATGGAAAATGCGCCACTGGCTTTTAAAGGGAATGAGAGTATAAATCCTGATTGGTTAATTGTATGTTACGCCCAAAACACACCCATGACTAATGAAGTACTTTAAGACCAACCCTTTTGAACCATGAGCCTGGCGCAATGTTCGCTTTTCCCGCCGTCAAAATACCAAATTGCGTCGGGCACGCCCCCAAAGCAACTTGCGCGACTGACTTTAGACAATGCGCATATGATCGTCAAAATAGAGCCCCTGGTGATTTGTTTTTGCCTATTATGTTCTGTGTTTCTCACGGTTTGTCACAAATGATGTGTCAAAGAAAAAGTAACAACATGAGTGTGAGGCATCTCTTGTATAGACATAAGATATTATTAACAAGGATTGTTTTATGAGGAAATTCTCTTACATGACTGTATGCCAGACAAGGATTGAAGGGAGGCGTAATGCTCACGACTGATTCACAGTCTGGTTTGTTTTCTCCACTCTCTAATTCATTTGACTCTCTCATGTTTGTGGCTTTGGTAGATGCAGGTTAATGACAAGTATCTCTTATTTGGGCTGTTTGGGAGGGCTATGCGTCTTCAACAAACGAAATCAGAGAATTTGGTAACACTTTAGGTTAGGGTACATATATTCACCATTAACTATAAACTCATAATTACTCTGTATTCGTACTTAATACGTTTGCTGTTGTACATGAATTATGATCTTAATATGCTTTGGTTAGTATGGGGCTTATAAGGCAGTAGTACAACAGGAACAGTTATTCTTCTTCAATACTAGCCTATTTAGAAAAGATGGTCTATTCATAGGAACAAAACTCACAACTACAATTGCCTAATTGTGTCCAAATAAGTCCTAATTATGTCTTTTTGATGGAGAATAACTGTTCCTGTTGTACTAGCACCTTATAAGCCCCTTTTGAGATCATAATTCATATACAGCTAGCTTACCACAAATCAGCAGTAATTTATAGTTTATATTTGAAAAATTCTAGTTAATGGTTTACTATGGGTAGAATAAGGTCATGTAGAATAATGTATTAATAAGTGACTTGTAATGACTAACAAATGGCTAGTATGTTATAAATCTGCATAGTAATAAGCTGCAAGTTAATGGTGAATATGTGTACTCTAATCTAAAGTGTCACCGAGAATTTAATAAACCCACTGTATCTGGTGGGTGGGGCGAATTTCCAGGGGGTGTTTTTCCCTAGTCTGACGTCAGTCTAGGCTAAACATTCAAATGGCTCATTGTAGCACATGTTTTCTGACATCTAAATCTCCAAACTGATTCACAGAAACTAGATGGAAGGGTTTTTTCTATTTCTTTTTTTCGTGCTTGGAGTGGTTGTTGAAGCATGAGGGACCCAATTGGAAACACAAAATCACACAAAACATTTTTTTGCATAATATGTCCACTTTAACACACTTTAACATTGTCATCAATCTATTATTCTATTCCTTGAAAATATAGTCTTGTCAAACTATTTGTACACCTAGACTATGTCAGGTTTAATAGTCTAGTCTGTGTCTATTATTGCATACAATATGTGATGGGCACACTCTTCAAGGGAATTGTGCTGCAAGTGCGCACAAAGATCTGGCCCTGAGGTCTAATACTGAGATAGTTAGATCAGCCTTTTGGCTGAATTTCTGAAAAACTTGATCAGGCTGCATCTCTTCTTCTTTCAAACTCACTATGGTCTACCTTTCTTGTCTGTGCAACCACTAAAAGCACCTGAAAGATCAATGTGACATTTGCAGTGAAAACCCATTCAAGTGGAGGACTGTTGGGTCTGAGATGTTATGTCAAAGACCGACTCTGCAAATTATCTTTCACTTTTTGATTTCTCTTCTTTTTTTGTGCTCACTGAAGTGTCACTTTATGATTAAAATCAATCATAGGCTGCTACATTGTTAGAATCCTTTTTGTATCTGAAAAATGAAACCTACTCATAAAAGCCCTCTTTAAACTTCAGTAATGAAATCCAGAGATAGGTGTGCTTATTTCATTAAATGTAATTCAGTAATAGGTAAACAGATGTGATTTTCTTTGGATGAATCACAGCTTAATTAGAAAAGCATCCTCATCATGGCACATTAAGTTTTCATTAAGACATGTGAACCCACATATGGAGCCCTATTACTCCATGTCAAATATATTCAGTTAAAAGTTTTACATGCTTAAAGTGTCTTATATGTATCTCACACACACACACACACACTCACACACACGCATTCTGTATGTACACAGTGTTACACTGCTTAGCTGTGGAAGGCCTATTACACATTACTATTATACTACCACACTCATGATGAGGATATGTTGTCTGTGCAAAAACCATTGGACTGGATGTTTTTATCATGTGCCTTATACTTCAAACTGTCCATTTTGGAGACATCCCAAATAGCATTTTGTATTTGTTTTGTGTGTGTGTGTGTGTGTGTGTGTGTGCGTGTGTGTGGGAGAGAGAGAGTGAAAGACAGAGAGATACTTTGTGTGGTTCTATGTATGTTAGTTTGCTTATCATCAACATTGTTTACTTCCATCCATTCATCTCAATGAACAGCTTCTGTCAAATAAAGAGGGACAGAAAAGGAAAAACAGCATCCGGAACAAGGGATGATACATTTGATTACATTGCTGATGTGACAATACATTACAGTTAGCTTGCGGGACATCTCTGTGGATTCATTCTGGGTTATTGATTTTTATATGAGAGCATATGGCTCGGAATGATGTTCGGAATACAGGGATGGCATGTACAATGGGCATATGCAGTCAGTATTCCATAAAGACCTAGCACAATTTCATAAAGGCCTGCTGATTTCATAAATGTCATGTGTGTCCATAATACAGATTGCTCCTGTTACAGAACTTCAACACAAAAAACCCAGAACAGCCTAAGTCTAAAAGTCTAAAACTGCACATTTTTTTTTGTACTTGCAAACATGTACTTGTGTCTGTGTATGTGTGAAGGAAATCTGTGTATGTCAAATTTGGCCGAAATCAATTCAATTCAATTATATTTATACAGCGGCTTTTACAATAGTATTGTCACGTGGTGCTTTACAGCAAGCAGCACCCAAGAGCAACAGGGGCAAGGAAAAACTCTCTTTGTGGCAGTTAGTGTAAGACAAAACCTTGGGCAGATCTGTGGCTCAAGGGGCCAAGCCAACTGCCAAGGGTCAATATAATTGAATTGAACTGAATAACCTAAGTATATGAGTATATGTATGACCGAAATGAACAACTTTTGGTCATGCCCTTTGTGTGCACTGAATATAATAACTTATGTTTTATAATGGGTATGGTCTCTTTGTAATAGTGTACAGTAATGTGGTGGGCTATCTCCCCACTGTCAGTCTTGATCCCACGTACATCAAAACCCTCTTCATAACCCCTGTGTCACACACACACTAACTACACAGGAGCTGTAATATCATGAATGGTAAGAGTTAACTATCATGCTAAAATCAACCAGAAAAGAACAAGACAGCTGACATGTTTCCTACCAGTGATCAGGCAAGCAGGGGCGTGATTGAAGGCAGCCAAGGCAGGTGTTGTGGCATTTCCCCAGGAAACAAAAATGTATCTGTTATAAATCCACGTCATCAAAAGGAATTCCAGGGACAGAAAGGGATTTCGAGGACTGGATATAAACAGAATTATACAGAATAACTCAAAGGGAGGAGGACAAAAAACATGGTCTGGCACCTTAAGCAGCTTCCCTATCCATTGCATTGTCCTTTGTGCAATGTGTTTAATGATATCACCAAACAATACCAGGTCATCCTCCTCAGTCTGAAGGGACTTAGTTTCTCTTCCTCTTTCCAGATGGAGATTGTCGAACTGAAGCCATCAAATTCACTTGGGTGACCATATTGACTTGGGTTATAATGATTTGTCATTTCATTGCTTTAGTATGACCACATGATCTGAATGCTAGTCATTACACAGATAAGACCCTTCCCAAACACACCCCATATTTTACTTTCTAATCTCTAAAAATGATTTCTATTCATCTATACTACAGCTGGATCTCCAAACAGCTGCCACCAAAGGTTGGTGATTACTCTAGTTGTTGTTGTTAATTTGAAAGTAATATTTGAAAGTGTCATAGGATTGCTTCAA
Source organism: Tenualosa ilisha (assembly GCA_015244755.2). Taxonomy (NCBI): domain Eukaryota; kingdom Metazoa; phylum Chordata; class Actinopteri; order Clupeiformes; family Clupeidae; genus Tenualosa; species Tenualosa ilisha. Next base: position 2,808,500 of record PYXC01000629.1, read on the forward strand.
TTGTCGTTAAATGTTCATGTAGGCCTACTAGCTGAATCATTCATCTAAATGTAGGCTATGAGGTCTGAACCTGGAGCTCAATCCGCTTACACTGTTAGCAGGTTTTTAAGAACTTGTGCCTTGGAGAGTGACATGCCACACTAATCCATTTACAGTACAGCCATATCACTTACTGAGCCACATTTGGAGCTAACATGCAAATAGGTCCCATTGTATCAGCAATACCTCTGAATATGCATTCTCTAGAAGTATTTTCTATGCACATTCTGAAAAGGTTTAAGTTTAACCAGCACCTGTGTGTGTGTGTGTGTGCGTGTGTGTGGTGTACGTGTGTGTGTGTGTGTGTGTGTGTGTGTGGTGTGTGTGTGTTTAATGATACCCCAAAATAAATCTGATGCAGCAAAACTTTTGTGTATAGGGCATACAGGGACAGCAGATATTCGAGCGGAGAAGTGAATGGCAGCTGTCATCAGCATGTCCCTGAACCTTGTCCCATCTCACCCAGATTACAAACTATTATCTGCCAGTGTTTATGGCCCCATCTGTATTGTTTGCATTTCATTATCTTGTGACAGCAACTTACACATTTGCCTTGTCAAAACATGATGTATTAAGGACAAGTAACACCTCAGGAGCAGTTACAGCTGAAGTGAAGCTTAGGAAAATAAATAGTTCAACCTCGGTGTATTATTTAATAAGGTTTACAGACTCAAAGAAAAGCCCAGTCACTTAGTGAATACATGTTATGACCCTCGAAGATTGCCTTTGAGGTTAGACTATTGTTGTTTATTGCTTACTGAAGAAAAGAATGCACATTCAGAGCAACCATGGCGGTTTACTCTCAAACTAGACCCACCAGGGTAGGTAATGGAGTTAGCATTCAAATAACAAACAATATTTTACCATGTCACTTTACAGTTGTTTGCTGCAGAATGAAAAATGTTAGACTCGGAGTAACTTAGGTTGTCAGTGTGTGTGTGTGTGTGTGAGAGAGAGAGAGAGAGAGAGAGAGAGAGAGAGAGACAGAGCAGAGGAACAGAAGTTACAAATTTGACAAGAAGTTGTTAAGTCCAGTAAATCTGAGAATGTTATGAAACATCATGAAATCAAGGAGAATGCTACATGGTTATTAATGAGTTTCTTAACAAAAATAGTTAATTTATTCTGTAAAAGCAATGTCTTTTACTGTCTTTCTTTCTTTTCACATTCATACATGTTTACATTCAGCCCAAATTCCTATTTCTGTGGCTGGGGAAAATTTCTCATGCAACAATGCTTTTTGTGCTTTTGGATACTGCATTAGCCTGCTGTTTGTTTCCGTCCTTGTTTGAACAAGTAGCTCAGCTTGATGAGGAGGAGTTGCTGGGACCAAAGTGCCTGTGATTCCTTCAGAATAAGAAGAGATACTGAAATCACTTCAAAATTCTAGTCTTGGCTTCATACTGCAGAGGTGTACATTTTTATAGGTGTTCGTAGATCTCTCTAATTTTTGAAATACAACCATGACTCAAACCTTGTAATAACAGCTTTATAAAAGTACGCATTATACTGTATCAATGATTTTGTGTGTTGCCATGTTATCATGTTTGAATACTAGAATTATGAAGGATGGCAGGCCTCAGTAGAATGACAGTGGAAAACTATAAAGTTCGCAGGAAAGTTTTGCATGGCAATTCCTGTGGGGTAACAGGAATGTCTAAATATATCCGTGACATTGATATTGATGGGATAGTTTGCATTAAATCAAAATTCAACAGTGTAAAAATGAGCATTAATCTGTACAGAGGGACATTTCTAATCTGCGATTTCATTATGAAAAGGTAATTAAATAGCATCAAAATGTATTAAAAAGCTCACTGCACTGATTAAGCAGGTTGAAATGACACCTAATTAGACATCATAAAACACACAGACCTTTGGAAAAGCATTATATTGGTGAAAGATTATTTTAGCGCAGGAGAACAAAGAGGAAAAGAAAGAAGAGAAAATTCTCATTAGCTAAGCTGGAATAGGCGAGTGAGTTAACCCCTTCAGATCGAGCCTTCAGGCCTGTCCGACTGCCAGATCACACAGTGAAATAGAGAGTGAAGGAGGCAGATGGGGGTCTCTGAGTCGTGCTAGGGAGAGGGCGTTCGGGCCAAAGAGGCAATGGAAGGCCAGTTCCAGGGGGCACAGCAGATGTGGGCGTGCAGGGGGTGGAAGGAAAGTTTGGCGGGTGTGTGTGTGTGTGGGTGGGGGAGTAGGGGTGGAGAGGGAGGGGTAAAACAGCTGTCTCTGCCACGCTGGAGCGTTCTCGGAGAGCAATCAGTTGGCTTTTTAATCTGGGGCTAAGCAGGGGCTGGCTCATTTGCATAATCGCTTGCTCCCGCTTCTCCCTGGGTCGGACTTGAGGCTCCACGCGGCGCCGGCAGCTGCCAGTCAGAACCCGTTCGGAAACCTCCCTGGACCAGGGCTTCCTGGCAGCTCCCCTTACTGTTGGCCCTCCGCCTCCTCTTCCTCCTCCTCTTCCTCCCCAACCCTCATTCTCTTCTCCTGCTCCATCTTTCCAAGGCCTGAGTCTGCCTGAGAACCCAGCCTCATTAACTAGCTAATGGCGTCTATGCATCGGCGCTTCTCTCCACAGATGCCAAAGCATCAGGTACCTGTCCCTGCCCCTCTCCAGTGTAATGAAATGAGCTGATTCGAGCACATTGAGCCACAGCTGCCCTACTCAAGAGGAGTGTCTTTAATGAATCACTAAGGGAAAAGAGAGATAAATGATTAAAAGAAGAGAGAATGCAATGACAAATGACTGTTTCCTTTCATTTGACAGGCCATTTGAATGATAATGAGGATGATTTTGGGATTATGGCCTCGATGGCAGTGACATTCAGGGAATATTGAGAAGTGCCCCACTGCAAATCTGCAGCATGCATTGTTTTGGAGCAAGAGCTTGTTGCTATTTTCTAATTACAGAGGGGCTGTGGGCCACAAGTTCCGATTTATGATTTGATTCATTGGCCCTGATGTTCTCCTTCAGCTGTGCCTGTGACATATATGCATGGCTTGCTCATAGGCAGCGCTCATTTGAAAAGCTTTAGCCACGGCTTCTATCGGACAGAAGAGGCTGAGACCGAGATTAATGGCTTTTCAGCTTTTCCATTTAGCATCAACTGATCCTTTACACATGTAATGCATTTTTAATGAACTGATCTTTCATGGCGAATCTCGAGCTAATTTCACATATTATAAATCCCAAGCAATGCTTGGCCACTACAAGTCCTTCCTTGATTACTCTTCCCAGATGGCCTTGTTCTGCCCAGTGAACTGAGGGAGTTTGCATCACCCACTGTCCTCCTGTCCAAATCGAAACATCATTCACAATTTCATGGGACAGAATTGCATTAGCTGTTTCTAATTTCAGAAATAATATCAGGGAAATCTCAGTTCTCGTGACCGTGTCTATTTAGCATTCAGTATTTCAGCATCAATAAGCATGTGTAGCTCATCTTCACTTTACTTTAATTTCAAACATAACGAGGAATATTAATATAAATTATTGATTTGGTTTATGTCTAGCATTAGCATACATAGCGCTTTACCAAGAACAAACACCTAGTAGCTGATCACAAAGACCAATATTCATTGCAGTCAATGACATGTTTTGTAATAGGTGGTGTATTTTCTGAGATAATAATCTGGTCCAAATTAGATGATGATTGGACTGCTATGACAGGATACTGATAACCAACATTAACTTAGGCTCTTTCTCGCCCCTGGGACTTATTAAGTCTGAAAGGTTTGTAATTGGTTTTGTCAGGGTTCAAACAAGTAAGCGTCCTTGCTTTTTGAATGAAAATGTTATTACCGTTTCAAACTGTGACAAATGTACCACACATGGAGTTGGAGTTATTATGCAAAGGCATATCATCATGCCTTGCTGTGTGCACTCAGTAACTGAATTTTGGAGGAAATGTTTTGTATGGGAGGCTGTATATTTGAGATAAACCCACATACCATATCTACATCAAGTCAAATTATTTATTCATTCAACTAATTGATTATGTCCAAACGTTCAATTGATTATTTAAGCAATAAGTCCCGAGAGGCTGTTCTATACTGTGAATATAGCACAGCTGAGGGGTGTTGTTAGGCATGAGGTGAGCGGAGCGAAGCTGTGGGATTTAACCAATCATAACCAAGGACTGGAACTATCTGTTTTAGAAGTTAGATTATGTTGTGAACTGTTTGCTATACTTGAATGAAGTGAATTCAGCTTGTATAGGAGTTTAAAGTAGGATTTTTTTATGAAACAAACCTAATACACGGATTTTGTTCATGTTTCAGGTAATATTAACAGTGCTCAAAGGCCTTTAACATTAGTTTCACATGTGCCGGAGTTGTTTTTTATTAGTGGTTTATGTAAACTAGACAACTTATACGTGTCAGCGAAGTACCAATAAAGATAAACATAATGGCTACACCAAACTCAACAATTATTGTATACAGTATATCAAAACATGGTAACACTTTAGATTAGGGTACATATATTCACCACTAACTAGCAGCTTATTAACATGCACATTAATAACATACTAGCCATTTGTTAGTCATTACAAGTCACTTGTTTATACCTTATTCTACATGATCTTATTTTACCCATAATAGACCATTAACTAAGAATTTCTCCAATAAAAACTCCTATTTACTGTTTATACATAGTACATTAATTATTGTATATGAATTATGGCCTTAATATGCTTTGGTTTAAGGCAGTAGTACAGCAGGAACAGTTACTCTCCTTTAATAAAATTTAGAAAAGATGGTCTATTCATAGGACCAAAAACCCCAAACTACAAGTACCTAATAGTGTCCAAATAAGTATGTCTTTTTGATTGAGAATAACTGTTCCTGAGAATAACTGTGAGCGTAGCATATTGAGATCAAAATTCATATGCAACAACTGTCTTACTTACTATGAATTAGGAGTTTATGCTGGAGAAAGTCTAGTTAATGGTCTACTATGGGTAGAATAACATCATGCGGAATAAGGTATTTAGAAGTGACTTGTAATGACTAACAAATGGCTGGTATGTTATTAATTTGTATGGTAATAAGCTGCCAGTTAATGTTGAATATACGTACTCTAATCTAACATGTTACCCAAAACATGTGTGTAGTTTTTTTCTTTTCTTTTATTTATTTTTATGTCTAATATCTTAGATATTTCTATATTATTAATGCACACTGCGATATAAGTCAGTAGACAAGCATGTCACTGCACATCACACTTAAACTGTGACTAAATTTGAATGTGAAACTCATTATTATCAATATTATTATTATAGATGATGATGGTGATGATGGTGATGATGATGATGATGATAGATTAATTACTTTGTTCACAATGTGTAGGAAGTGGATTTGAGAGAAGAAACATATTTTAACATACATATTCACAGTGGTAATGGCAATATAAGGGCACCTTTATGGTTTTGTTTTTTTGCTCCTTACTCTAAAGAGGTGGAAGATGAAAATGGGCACTCATTTACCTGCTTGCCAGACTTGTCTCTTCAATGTCACAAATATTGCAATGTTACAAAATAACTACCAATTGCTGGAATCAATGCCACTACAGACATTTTTTTGTCTCTGTTTGAGGCCAATGACACATGTGCGCTGACAACATTTTCACTTGCTTAGAAGGATCGTGAATAAAAGAAATAGCCTATAGCAAGAGGATTGAGTACAAAGGATGTACTAGAGTTAGGATACACAACCAGTCATTATTGGAAGCAAAGTTTCTTTCTCCCTCCCAAAATTACAAGTTTATTATACAAACTGCAAAAACTTTTCTACCTCACATGTATTGTGTATGCCAATAATAAATTAGCTTAACATCAAGTAAAAAGGGACTTACTCAGCCTATTTGTTGATGGATGAAATGAAACATGTAAAAGTCAGAATATTACACACAAAAAAAATACAAACGTGTTTTGGGATCACAGCCTGTGACACATAACGTAATTAGTGACAGGATGCGGCAAGAATAGCTCAATCTCATCTCTCGTCTCCCCAAGTCATTTAGATATTCTGATTTGCCCATGCACATGCACTAATTTAGATAAAGAAGAGTCATCCTATCAAGCGATGAGTTCTGGTGTGCCTCGGTACAGATAAGATGTTTGCAGAGTGAAGATATGAATAAGTTTGCATTCTGTAAGTCAGACAGTTTGCTGTTAATGACATTATCTCACAAGGACACAGGCAGGAAAATATACGTAAGCTTCCGTTAGCTTACTATACAGCTGAAGGTCAAATTTTTCCCCCCTTTTAACTGTACCATGTTTGCCATCTTTCTGTACTTCATTCAGTGATTTTTTTATGTTCTGTTATTTGTCCAAGTGGTGTCAGTATGAGGGAATTACTCAATGCAACTTTATTTGGCCGTTGTGATGGTGTTTGCAATTTCAAATGACTAGTTTACTTGCATCTGCATCGAACATTCCCTTGTTTTAAGTAATCTTGCCCATGGCTAACACCTTCTTCTCAACAGTGTGAACTTTGCTAATTCAAATTGGCACATTTAATTTGTTTCTGCAGTCAACTTCATTTCAATGATGGATTACTTTGTATGAGTGTAATTGAACTTTTGAAAGAGGGAAGAAAATGGTGGAAAAAGCTATCAATTAAACAAACTTGAGCAGCCGGCCCATTAATCAGAGAGGAAAGGTTCTGCACTGGGATTGAATGAGAGCCATAGTAATCAGGGGAAGGGTCCAGAGGAAAAGTCCAAGCCCATCTCTTCTCTCCCATCTCCCCACCCCCTCCTCTAATGAATAGTGATGGAGAGGGTATTGCTGAGACGATGGGAGATAACTGACGGTCTGATTCCTTGAGAAGTTGAGGAAATAACTACATCTGTCATATTAGGGATGGTTTGGTCATTTTAATGGATATTTTAATAGGAAATGAATCTGTGTGTTCTAGACAAGATGTGGCAGGTTTCATGGCCAGTTAGGAATCTGTAATAATATTGTATGCACACAATGTGACACATATAATGGGACCATGAGACTGTATGGCAACATATTTCCTCAGTGAAACATTCGTCCCCCAGTTATGTATACATTTATTTATTACTACCTTTCACTTTTTCACTGACCAATCGCCATTTTCTACAGTCTTTTCAGGAATTTCAAACCAAGTATAAGAAGGCCTAACACTGTGAAATACACAATTCCTTTCCGTCTATGAAACAAATCAAATATGCCTGGGTTTAAGCCTCCAGTGAGTGCTTCATTGTGTGGTACTTGATTAAAAAGCTTTGTCATGGCAACAGACCTCCTCTCCCATTTTCCCTCCCTGATTTCCCAAGGAAATGAATAAGTCGGTTGATAGAGGCTGGAGGGTGCGCTGGCCCTACTGAGTGCAGTAGGGGGACTGTTAGCTGTGCTGGGACCCTCAGAAGCAGAGGGTCAGGGATGTGGTTCAAGTTAGGTAGCCACTTGAGGCTATAAAGCTTGGTGATGACATCAGCAGCCATGAACCTCATCAGAAATGACTGCCTTTGCAGTCTTTTGCTACCCCCACCCTGGCTATGCCTGTGTAATCAATCAATAATTAACTGTGCAATAAAAATCAAGTGAGGAAATTTATTTGAAAAGAGTGAATGGCATCAAAATATCCAAGAAACCTCATATTTTAAAACATCAATCATGTCTAATCAGGTCAGCTTTCAGAGGCTTGTCTGGAACGAAAAGTATGATGCATTTGCTGTCTGGACGTTAATGCCAACAGCATCATGGAAACTCAGAAGTGAAGTTTTTTATAAATAAATAAATATTGTCTATCCTCTGTGATCATTACCTGTACCTGGTCTACCTTTATCTTTTTAGAAAGTTGTTGTCTCAAAGCTGCTGAAAAACTGAACCTTCTAACACCCCCTCTGGCCATACCACAGGGATAACATGAAAGTGAGTCAAAGTTAAAACAGTCCAGCCATTTTGGGATAGATGATCCTTGCAGTAGCAATGCTGATATAAAAACTTCAACAAAGCAGTCTAAAGTTTGAGATCACTACACATTTGCATGTGGAAGACTTTGTAGTTAGTAGCATAATGAAGTGCAGAAGTGCAAGACAAGAACAAAAATGCACTCCTACCTGCACAGACTCAGACCTACTATATGCACATACATACACAGACACACACACACACACACACACACACACACACACACAAACTCTCAATTTTTTATGAAAGCTTCCTCAAGGTATTCTACTGATCAAAGAAGTTGTTGTTTGGCAGCTTGCAGCCTTTTCCACGCTTGTTTTACTTAAAAGAGATTATTTTAATTATGCTTTAGACAGAAGTCTCCAAAGACTCTGACTGATTAACAAAAGAGTCCAAGTCAACCAGTTGACGCTACCCCTTATAAGGTCTTCGGTGTGTGGGACCCATTTTCAGTTATTAGCTTAAGAAAAATGATACAAAATGATTTTTTTTTTTTTTCAAACTGAGATTCATTGGCCGTGGCTTATTTTCTGTGAAGAACATAAATCAGAAAACATTTTCATTGATCCCCCCTCCTGATTACATTTATATTACATTACTAGTGCTGTCAATTGATTACAAAAAATGAATCTGATTAATTGCAATAGAAAATTTAAGTTAATCACGATTAATCTTAATCATACATTTCAGTTTCAAAATTCTCCTTTATTTTTTGTGAAGAAGGAACATGCCCCTGCTTAGTGCAGACTTCAGCAAAGTGGCGCTTCTCCGTTTGCTACACACCCAGTGTGAAAGAGTGTAGTTGCCACAGGTTGTCTATGTCACAGCTGCCTAGGCCTGACCGATCACATATTTTTTTTTTTTCCAGGCACACAGCTTGAGGCTTCTGTCTAAAGCATAATTAAAATAATCCCTTTTCAGTAAAAAAAAAAAAAGCATGGAAAAGGCTGCCATGGTTTGGCCTTTTCCTTGTACTCTCATTCAACGTGTCCGTCAGCTTTTAAAAATGCCATATTATGAAGCATCTACAACCGTCATTATGCTACTTGTATTCTGCTGCTTGTATTTATGTCAAAGATAAGAAAGAACTTGAACTACTTTGCCATCTCACATCAGTGTGCAGCCAACCTTCAGATAAACATGAAGAGCTGTCTTTGAACTTGTCTTGTGCATACTGAACTTCTGTGTAGTGACTTGTGTACTTTACGTTACCTTAGAGGAGAAAAGAGACCAAAGACTCCATTTACCGCAAGTTAGCTGCTGACTCTGTGCCGATCGAGTTTGTCAATTGCGTGTCAAAGCTCGTTGGCTGATTTCTGGTTCTGCACTGACTCAACGCAAAGGGCACTACGTTGTCTTGTCGCCGTCGTTGTCTTGTTATGGTTCTGCGTCGAGTGTGTCCACGTAGTAGAATTCACCAAATTGCCTTTAGTGGAACTATATAGCCTATCTAGCCATTCTTTTAACATTATTGTAACTGCGTATTTCAACAACCTCATTGTTGTTACAAAAAATATCTCAGAACTGTTTCTGGGCAGTCAGTTTATGTCCTGTTAACAAGCAAGCTTCTCATGACTGCATAAGTACTGCCTGCTGACGAAGCGTTGCGTTGAGAACACAATTGAAAGACAAGCACATTACAATTGCGAAATCCTGTTAGTTAATTCAAAACAATGTTTTAAATTATTAACAAAGTCTATACAGTAGAATAGCATATTCCTAAAAGTATGTACAGGGGGCTGCTGAAACACACCAGCAAACAAATGAAAATGAGGAGGGCGCTGGTGGGTAGTGTGATGTATACGTCTGCATGATTCATTTCTGTTTAAAAAAAAAAACAAAAAAAAATGGACAGCAGTGTGGTTGTTTACCGCATTCATCTAATTATTATGCGGCACCCTGAGCCACAGCTCACTACACCCAAGGAGACTCCATATGGTCTCTCCGCTGGTCATATGGTCTCCAAGCCCAACTCTCTAAAAAAGAACTTTGCAGTTTAGAACCAATAAAGTAAATAAACACGGAAATTTTAAGAATTGTTCAAGAAATTAAGGATTTTGTGCTACATGAATGCAAAAAGTACTTTAATGTCTCATTTTTCTTGGGTTTTCTTGCCTTTATTGACAGTACATTACAGAAATTCAGGAAGCAAGTGAGAGTGAGACATGGGTGGGATTGGGTAATGACCTAGTTGGCAATGTGTGGATTGTCAATGTCCACTGGCCACTTGTGCCACATTGCTAACCCCACCACCACCACAACCACCATCCCTGTAAGGCAAAATTTACTGAAGTCCACATTTTCATCTAACCTGGGTCAGCCTCGAAGCCAAGCACACAAAAGACTTAATGTTTGCCCCTCCATTGGCCAAAGCTGACCATGAGCTGCCATCTTGGGGACCCCTCTCTAAACAAAGGAACTTTGCTTTTTTGTGTTGTCATGTTTGGTCTTGAACAAATCCTTGTAATGTGGGCAGCAGTCTGATCATAGTTTTGTGGCAGTCTAAAGCATATGTACCGAGTTATACATAAATAACTATATTGTAGCCTGCATACTAATTTGAACTCACATCTTCCACTGGCCACAGTCAGTTGACCAATTACAGGCTAGTTAAAGCACAATTGGCTTGTGCCATTGAGCCAAGTGGATAAGTGACACATCTCCACCATTGTTCAGGACTCTTTCTGACTCTACCCTCTTTACCTCTATACTACCATTTTTCTCTCTGTCTCTTTTTTCTCTCTCTTGAGTTTGTTTTATTTCTTTACATTCTTGTTTTTGGTTGTGTGGTTATCTCATTTGTTTATGTTTTATTTGATTATGACTTGAGTTTTACATTTGACTTTATGGCTTACTATGACTTTATGGCTTACTATAGCCATTATTCCAGTTTATATATCTCTCTTCTCCTATGCCATGTCACTCTTGTGCTTTTAGCTGGTAAACTATTTGGAAATATTCAAGGTTAACCAATTTGTTTTGTGGAGTCTAGATTTGATTGTAGTTGCAATATTTAGCATTAATACATGCTTCTGTCCTATATTCAAGACCACACTTTAGGAAGCAAGGCCTAGGTCTTTTGTTCTAACCCTGGTCTTACACCCCCACCCCATGTTGAGTAAGTTGAAATCTATCTATCTATCTATCTATCTATCTGCTATCTATCTATCTATCTATCTATCTATCTATCTATCTATCTATCTATCTATCTATCTATCTATCTATCTATCTATCTATCTGTCTGTGTCTGTCTATCTCACAAATGTTGCATTTAGAGTAAAATTGCTATGACTATAGTGAAGACTGTGTTTGTGTGAGCCTAGTGATGCCTGATGCACTTAAAGCAAAGCCAAGTTGTGATGTCGTGTGACAGCCATGTATAGATCAATGACTTTTTTTCTATTTTTCATTTGGTCTGTTTCTGCCTCATGCTGTTCTTATCCATACATTGCTATTTGATCTACTAGGAAACACATCTGTGCTCCAGTTCAGTAATGTGAAATGCAGTGACTCATTTATGTACAGTATGTTTACTTCCACAATCCAGTAGAAAAAGTGACTTGTATATTCACACAAGGTACTCAGTAATGATTCAAATGATTGCAATGAAAATGCATCTGGCAGTTTCCTTGTATTCTGTTCTTGCAATGGACGTCTCTGTAAGTGACATCTGAAATAAATGGACACATAACCCTCCAACAGCCTGGAATGAAAATAAGTACATTTAGAACCCACAGCTGGTGAACATTTCAGCTTTACTTCAGTAGGGAACAGTTTGTTATCCCTACAATGTAAATTGAATTTACATTGAGCTGAATAAAAAAATCTGTCAACTGACAGTCGCACATTGACCTGTCATTTATGAGGAATTTTATTATGACCCAATTGCAGAATTTACATCTTCAGTTGTCCTTTAGAAACCGAAACTACTCTGACACAGAGGTTTTGTTAACTGCTTATTTTCCATCATAAATGGACCTTTTCAAACTGTGATGGAAAAATGTGAAGACTGTCCATTACTTTAAAATATTAGAACAATGAGGACAGTTGAACCTAAAGCTAAATTCAGTCCAGACTAAAAGCTCATGGCTGACACTACTTAAAATCAGCAATAGTACAACAAACAAGATTTGAGACTGTTGCATCAGGTCCTGTTTACCTTGACAAGACTTAGACCCAGTTTGCACATAGCAGGATATCTATAAAAACACATAATTATATATGCGATTGCACCTATCATTTACACATAAACAGGGTTTCAGTCACTGAAAGTGAAAGTTGCTTTCTTTGAAAACTGTGAATACCACCTTTGGAAGGCTCAGGTCGTGCAATTTCAAGAGATATGTGCATGGTGTCTGTGTGAGCAAAACTGAATTCGGGGGGAAAGGTGCAACCATCGGTATAGAGATCCAGAACTCGGCATTCAACATTCAAAATTCTACTAGCACTAAAGTGCTGTGCCAAGCATAGACATCCATACAAAAATGCAAATTATTTACTCACAGCATTTATTCTTAGCTGTTAGTCTTGACTTTGCGTAGACTATTCATCAACTAACATCAATTAAATGGAGACTTCTTTACATGAAGATTTATCTTGTCATCATGGACACCAACCTTATCTTGTCTTAAGTTCAGAAGAGGTTGAAATTAGCTTCACATATAGGTGCATATAACTTACCAACAGAGCGGTAAAAGTAATGGAAGGACTAGTCCAACTTTTGACAGCTGTAGAACCCATGTACTGCAAAAGTTATAATTTAATTAATGTACAGATCCTAGACTGGATCCATTTAAAACACAGCAGCTTAATTTTAGTTAAGCAGCAGAGGTTAACGTATGGCACAGACAGCTCATCATCAAACTTTGTAATTGGCAATGACATAAGTGATAGCCTAAAAGATAATACGGCGAAGTCTTGCAGTCTTTGTAGGCAAAGGAACAAAACGCCTTGACATTATATGAGTCTGAACTGTTAGATTCATTAAGTTTAGAGATATCGTATTAAATTTCATTGTAGCGAGATGTGCATTTAACTCTGCTAGCTTCAATCTAAAACTGATGCCATTTATGTACCATTCATTCTTACTGGTGGGGTGTGCTGAACAGCTTGAGAAACGCTGGTGTAATGCTATGCAGTGAATTTTTGAAAAGTTATGCTGACTGATAAGGTTAAAAACATAATTTAATAAGGCTCATGCATGAGTCACTTTCAGTTTAATTTTTTGCTGAGGCTCATGCAAGTGTGGTTTATTGCCAAGAAATGTAGCCAAAATAGCTTTCAAAGAGTCATGTAATCACAATGACTACAAAGCTGGTAAATTAACTTAAAATATACCCTTAATAATATTGGAAATACAACGCAAGATACAGCTTTTCACTTTATAATTTAACTTTTTTCCCTACATGGTAATTGAGGTGATAACTCAATGATACACTATTAATTAGGGGACTGCACATAATGATTCATCTCAGAAACAGTCAAGCCACACAGGCAGAGCTTATTCACCTATCAAGGTCACAGATAAACCTAACCATTTGAAAAACGAGGTCCCACATCCTGCAAAGAAAAAAAAAACACATTTTTTGTTAGAATGAAAACACTGTGTATCTCCATTTGACTGCCATAGCCTTAAAAGAATGGGTGATTATTATCCACAAACCGTATAATTTGCATAGTTTATCTGAGGCTAGCAGCTTTCGAATAAAAACATATCCATTTGAGGCGGAGGGAGAAGTCAAGCACAAGGATAGAGGAAGGCTTCTCTATCCATCAGTGTTGTGGGATAAAAGGCATGATGTTTATGAGGCTATTATCCTGAAATCAGCAGTAATGCCACCATCAGAAAATCCTGCTATGATATGCATACTGAGTGTAGGTACTGATACTGTGCTCCATACTCCACAGCTCCACTAGCTAATAATTTCCATTTTCATGGAACCGTTGTAGAGACAACCTCTTTGCCACTTTCTTTGGGAAGATACCCAAGAAAGGATTACATGAAAAGCAATAATGTTGAAATGCTGAACATATACCCCCCTGACTGCCAGACCGGGGGGGGGGGCCTCAACATAATACCTACACTTTGTTTAGAAGCCATACAAAGTCATATAACTGTTTATTTATCATACTGATGACACAACACTGTGAAGTGTGTAGAGGTTTTACTTAGAGCAAAATGCCATCTCTTCATATTAGTCTATTTCATATCAAGCTTTATATTGAATAGTTCATCTAAACAATGGTGTTCATAAATATTGCTGCAACTTAGGAACTGCAACTTAGGATTCTGGGCAGCGAGGCTCATCATAGCACTAGACACAGCATTGCCTTTGTTCATGCGAGCATAACATACTGAGATGTTCCCATATGAAAGGACTGGATGATGTGAAGACTAAGTGAAATATTTTGATGTATTCTCTAGTCAATCAGACATGATATATGACAGCCTGCTGGGGAGTGATTGGTTACAAGTTTAAAGGGGGTCACAGAAATGGCACCATGACATCTGATATTGGTTGATTTGTAATGATATGATGTTATGACAACACAACTTGTCATGAACTTTTGAACAAACTATAACTTTATGTGTTACCATATGCTGTCACGTACTCTTTTTTTTTTAAGACAAAAGTCCCTCTTGGCTCTCCTAACTGCACTCTGCTGAAATATCTTTCAGCAGTCGGGGTGCATTAAAAATAGCAACAAGCCATATAAGACCAGTCATGGACTCAGCCATTGCCTCTGGATCCTCTGCACAGCTCTGCGTTCAATCAGCCTGTCAATCACAGGCCATTTCTGCAATCTGTCACTCTCAGCTGGGCCTTCTGCCTCCTGCCACACCACACCGCGCCGCTGCGCGACGGCCACTCTGCCTGAGGAGTAATTTCCCGTCTGAAATTTGCTGCCATCAGAGAAAACGGAGCGCCCGCTCTCTTTGGCATGTAAATGGATTTCTGGTGACAATCCGTCTTCTTGTATGGACGGAGGGGACTGGAAATGATGCTTCTCTCTCCCTCGGACAGAAGAGAAGGTGCAGCAAGTCTGCACACGGTTGATCTTGTAGTATGAGCTGTGCAGTCTGAGCCAAAACTGAAGCAAATGAGATTCATTTACCCAGTGAGACTGTTTTATCACACGTATGGTCCAAAGTTGCAGGTTAGCTGAAGGTGTTGACAGTGATTTACAGTAGTTTACAGTGGAAAAGTTGCACTTTTGTTGCATCAAACCAAAGAGTACATTTTGCATCTGTACACCATCTTTTCCAACTGTGTGTGGCTATACATCCCACTGACAATGTGATTGTGGGATAGATCAGACAAGCTCCCCACACACTACACAATGGAATACTCAATTAACAATGCAGCTGCAATACTTAGAGGCAACATATATTCTTGTCACACACACACACACGTGCCAGTTTTCACTGGTTTGTCATCTTCCCACTGTTATTTTGAATTAATTAAATTGAGACATATACTATTTCTCCGACAATTCTCTGAAGAACTGAAAAGGAATATAAATTATTAACACTCTATTATCTCTGATGATTATTAATAGATAACCAAAGGGGAAGGGGTGTGGGTTAACTCAAGTCTCTGTCATCAGCAGAGACAGTATGATGAAATCTCTCACCCTGCCATATCTTCAACCTGTTTTTATATTGTTGTTGATTGGAGAATACAAGAATGTATGACCTTACTTCCCAGTCCCTATGATGGTTTAGTTAGCATAATTATTCCTATACTTTTATGTTTCTATACATGCACAACACAATTTATTATTATCATATAACTTACTTTCAAACACTGAGAGAGTCATAAGTATGGCATCACCCAGTCATTTTTTTACAGCATAGTTCAAGAGTATCAAAAAGATCTGAGCTGATGAAGCATAAAATGAAGTGACATATCATTCTTCCTTAAATACACATGATACAGAACAAAAAGTGCTTCAACTCTCAGCCCAGGGCAGCTGTTCTTATCAAGGACGCCATTGTGAGTGGCCGCATTCAGTGCAATTCAGTCAGAAAAGAGAACTATTTGTCAAGGAACAAGTGAGTTCTATAACTACTGCTACTAAATTGAGTTGGAGGACATTCTCAAGGCAGGCATGGCTTGCATCAGTTCCATGACAGCTCTAGGGTATAATCTGTGGGAATATGTCAGGCACAGTGCCATTATAAGGAAGTCATGTATGACTTCTTAGTCATGCAGGTGGATATAATTTTGATGTATAGCTGCCTACCTGTTACTTCCATTGTGTGGTGGGTGATGAGATGAGGCTTAGGGTCCCCTTACATCTCACTGGTTGAATTGACTTACTGCCACTGGTCATGTGTGGGTCGAAGAATTATTGCTCTTTTGTTAAGCCATGGGGATATTGTGTGTTACACTGCACTACTGCATTCTTCATTTGGAATGGATGATCTGTTTGAAATGCTCTGAGCTTTGGGGGTTACTGTAATTTTGTTTGGGAGAGGCAGAACATCTGCATAATGTCACTGTGCCTCATCAGTTTCAAACTTACTTTCCGCACAGTTTGAAGTGGCTTACAAATCACTTTGAACTTCCGATAGCTTGTCTACCTCGCCCACAGAGTCCGATTGTCTTCGTGTCATTTCATTTGTTTTCCACAGTGCCATCAGGGGTTAGCTGCTGCAGAGAACTGGACCGCGTGACCGTGGAGAGAGCTGGAGAGTCAGAGGTAGAGAGCTGAAGTGTGGGGAGGCGAGCAGGGGATGAGAAACACCAGGCCGGATTCACCCTGGAGAGGACAGGTGGTGACATCCCTCAGCGAACACAGCAGATGGAGGGTTATGCTCCCCCTCTTTAGTAATGGGGTCGTGGACCGCTCCTATGGAGTGGACTTGTCTGGTCTGCTTGCTCTTAATTACATATGACAGGTGAGGCTGTGGTCAAGGCCCGTCGACCCAGGAGACTGGTGCCTTTGAAAGTGGCCTTTGAACTCAAACAATTGTGTCTGGCATGGTGGGGTGTTACTTGAAAGCCAAAGTGGTTGGCAATGACTGCCACTGCCATTATATGTATTCCTCAGGTACAGCTAGTTCTTGACGGGAACTCGGCAATGAAAACAGCGAAGGGCACTGAGCCATTTTTGATCCAGATGCTAACATGAACTCTTGACCCTCACCGGACATCAAACCTCCGGAACAGATTGCATAATGGGTGATTTTATTCTCTTCAACCACATTGTGCTGTCAACCTAAACAGCCAGTAATGGGATTTGTGTATAAAATGGGCAATTTTCAAAGACCGAGATTTTTTTTTTTCTCCTCTCATTATGCATGCATGTGTTGTCCTTTAGTTTGTGTATTCAGACGGCCTGGATCTCCATGCATTTCTTCTTTCATCACATTTAGCATGCCATCTTGAAATATGGCTGTCGCCTGCCTCCGTTGGGAATATTGTTATAATATCTGGAGTAACAATGTAAATCCATGGATTAGCCTTGCTTAGAATACCTAATCCACCAAACATCTCATTTTGTGTGCCATGCATGCACAGGCTAAATTGCACAGAGTATTTATATGGATGACGGTCACCTAAGTTGTTTTTCTTCATCTGTTTCTCCTTCATGTCACACCAATACACAATGGCTCTTGTTGCACAGCAAGCTTTGGATCTGTTGATAAGCTCTTCAAGCTTATTCTTGTCAAGCTCATGATTGCAACATGGGCTCTGAGTTGGCAATACATGATGCATAGATTTAAAAATATTAATACAAATGTTTTATGTACAGTATTATAAAGATTTGAGATTTTTACAAGAAACTGATTGTTTACTTAAAAGACGAACTATCTTATCATAATAAAAATATTATTATTATTATTATTATTATTACATTTTTAAAAAACACTTCCTTAATGACTTCTTTATACCATTAAACAATGAGATCATATAATACAAAAATAATGTTAATCCTCGAAAAACACAGACATGCTGTACCAAAACTGTCAAAACATCTTTAAATGTAAACTGCATCCTCATTTTTCACTTGTGAGGCCCTGTGCTAACAATACTAAAATAACATGTTGGATGGTCTGGGACCACACAAAGCAACAAAATGCTCACCTTTCTGATTTTGATAAACACTTTGGAGGAAACTATCTGTTCAAAAGAGTTAAAAAAAAAAACTCTATGTAAAAATATGTAAAACAGCATTGCCATAACTGTTGTGCAACAGCAAGTCAAATTGAAATCCCCATATGTTGTGTTAGTGGATCCAAAGCCTCTGTAATCCTGATGTGTGTTGGAAGAATCAAACATGGTCCTCCTCAATCCATTCGCTTTCCTTCAAGCCCCTTGTGGGTCTCATGCTCATTGACCTTGGAAGGAACCTCTGTGTTGATCTTGAGGAGAGGGTTTAGGTTTGCTACTGTGTTAAGGGGGGTTGTGGGACTGCGGCTCGTCAATGTTTGATCCTGAGTGAGGCTGACATTCTCGGGAGCGGTAGGTGCCTTCTCACGGATTCCTTTAATCTTGATCAAGGGAAATATACACTGTCAAAGAGGCCAACACCTCACAGAGCATGGCTGAGTGTTGACATTGGGTCCCCAGGGTCAAACAGAAGGGGATAGAATTTGAAGGAACATTTTGGTGAATAGATATAGACAATGTTACCTGTTAAATGTGTGATCATAGAAATAATGCTTGGAGTCAATGTAAAGCATCATAGCACTTGCACCAACAGAAAAGTGCTGAAGCTCTGACAGTAAGATGAATCCATAGAAATACTGATTTAATCAAGCTAACTGAACAGATATGTATAAAATGTACACTATGAAAAGCCATGTTTTCATGTCAGTGTCCTAATAAGCAAGGGAATGTAATTATTATCCTGTCACATTATTGTCAGATGCAAGATTTACAAAAAGTCTAATACTTTTATGCCACATTTCATTCACGTTCCCTTTTAGTTTTAGTTAATGTTACCATGATATCAATAGTTTGTCAACGGTACTGTGTCTGTATGCTCCATTAAACAAGCAAGGTTAAGAGGAGCCTAATACCACTTTATTTTTCATGGCAATGCATTACCCTTCTGCATCCATAGGAATAACTTGGAATAAGCTGAACATATGATGATTAATGGCAATCAGGCTCAACCTTTTTAACTGTGTCATCATGTTGGCCTCATATAATTTAGTATATTCACCATATGCAAAACACAAAGTAAAATTATTTTGAAAACTTAAAGCAAAATAAATGATTCTTTTGCAACACTGTAAATTTGCTACACTATGTTGTTCAGTGCAACACCCAGAGGTAGATGGATTAGAAACACATACTGCATAATCTTACAAGAAACAAGTGCTTATGCTGCTGCTGGATTAGTCAAGCCACTATGACACTGACCTGCTCTTTTCTATTTTGGAGCTAGACGTCAACAGAGTCTAGATTTAAACATCCCAAGATAAACCATATAGGGATGACCATGAGGATGGACTACTTGCAGAAGTGGACCCCGGTGTAGGACACACTGACCTGATGGTTTTACAGTGTGATAAATGCAGGGTCATGACATGACTCTACTCCATCATGATTATCACATTGCTTTGGGACTCGAAAGAAAGGGACATATTCTTTTCTCACCAAAGACCCAGTGAAATAAGAAACACTGCCATTGGTGTCCTCTCTGCAGTTGAAAGAACATGGTGGACCTTAGAGAGTCCACAAAGTCAACAAAGAGAAATGGCACAAATGTGTCATAGCAGTGGTGCCAAAACATTTAATCATCTCATAGAGCAATGAAGTCTTTCTCGTGTGGGGAGCATCCAGAAAATTTGGCAAGAACTCTGTGAAATGATGAGGTAGCTCTCTAATGTATAACAGCAGATGGAACTATTGGACTGTGGAGAGTGCAGTGGAGGGAGGGATGGAGGGAGGGAGGGAGAGATAGAAACACTGAAAGATAAATAGAGAGAGAGACAGAGATACAGAGAGAGAGAAAGAGAGAGAGGCGATGGTGCAAGAGGCTTGAGGCCTGAATTGTATTCAGAGCAGGCAATCGCTGCATAATCACTGTCTGCATTTGGAGTGTCACACAATACATGTCAACAGCTCGCTGCCATGCCTCTTAATAGGGGCAGCGAGGGGAAAAAAGAAGAGGGTGAAGAAGAAGCAGGCCAATGATTACAACCTTGAAATGGCTGACTCCCACATGGAAGGAGCTACAGAGGGATAGAGAGAGAAAGAGAGAGAGATGCTGTTTATCAAAGCCAGCAGAGCTGCACACAAGTGCAAGAAAGCGCTTAAGCTCTGCAAGACACACACAGAGGCACAAAAAAAGGTCATTAGCTCGTGCTACAATTGAAGACGCTTGCTTTTGGCAGAGAGGCTGCGCGAGGGTAAAAGAAAGGAGAGGAGACTGAAGCGGGGTGTGTGTGTGTGTGTGTGTGTGTGTATGTGTGTGTGTGTGTGGTGGTGGTGGTGGGGGAGTTGGCTGGGGGAGACTGAGATTAAAAATGGAGAGTCCCACTGGTTGAAAATCTGCATTCCAATGGACAGTGCCGTCTTTCTTTTCCCTCGATGGGAACGCACTGCCCTCCATTTCATGTCATTTCTTCAGGCTATGTGTGCTTTCTTTCTCTCTCTCTATTATTCTCTCTCTCTCTCTCTCTCTCTCTCTCTCTCTCTTCCCCCCTTTGGTAGATGGGTTTGTTTGTTTTTTTGGCTGACACTGATTCAAGTGGTTTCACAAAGCTATTTAGCGTACCCTGGTGATAATCAAAATTTAGTCTAAAACAGAACTTTGCAACTGAATATGCCTGTGTGCTATTCCAGTGTTTACTTAAAAGAACAAATGGCTTAAAAGTGTGTCTGCATAGCAAATAATTGAACTCCATTTCCTAGCTCAAGTGGACCACTAGATAGACTTCTGCATGTTTTTTTTTTCCCCTTGGAAAATAAATGAGCGACCAAAAGGATTATCATGAAACGAACATGTGTTTCTGGAAAGCCTCTTATGGACAGTGATTATCCACTCATGGTTATTTCACTCAGCGATTCTGCCCTCCTTATTGTGCAGGCCATTTTTAAAGCACAGATGCAGACGAGTAATAGCTAATGAGGAGGATTTACAACTTGGTGGAGTTGCTCTCAGCTTATATTTGTGTTGCCTTGGCTAGCATCCCATGATTTTCTGGGCCTTGTGAATGGTTGGCAGGATGAGATCAACACTCCAACAGCCTCCCATCCCCTGTTGGGAGCTTTCGCCCAGTTGCAGACTGATATTTTTTGTGGTAGGATTTGACATTACAAGTAAAAGTATTTGACTTTTAAACAAGTAGATGTTAAATTGGACTTCAGTGTGTTACTGACTTATTTGCATACAGCCTAATATTAACACACACACACACACACAATAGAAAAGCGTTAGTCACACCTGCTCCATATTTATTGACCTACCCTTGTAGTCATTTCTGGTGTGTGAAACACTGGCTCTGTATTAGCTCAGGAGACATATTAGCACTTTTGAATCACCCACCTGTGATATGATGAAAATCTGCAGATGGAATGAAAACCCATGGGTAATACTCCAAGGAACATGCACTCACATTCCCTGTGACAGGAAGATCAAGTTGAACACAGTCACACAGTGCTACTGTGGGGCATGTATGTGTTTTATAATGAAACAGACGCACCAGCAGAGAGGCACATTCACCAGATTATGTACAGCCTGCATATTCTCTCCATATTCATGTTTGCACAAAGGGATTTACAGGATACACCAGATCTGGCCAGACAGGAGAAAAGGCAATAGGCTGGCTGCTTTTTTTTTTTTTTTTTTTTTTACCAATACTCTGCACAGAGCAGTGATTTGAAAGTCAAATAGCTTGGGTTAAAAGTAGACTATGTCAAAGAAAAACAAAGTATGTTTTTTGGGATTCAAATCTGTGATAGTTAGGAGTCAATGGAGCCTCCACAAGTTCACATATGAATCGCTGCAAGACTCTTGTTTGCTAGTTGTAGTGACTAGAATCAGCAGAAGGCTGAGTAAAATGACTGCACCCATAAAACCCACCATCAGATACAACCATTGTGAGTCAGTCGTTGTGCATTCTTTGGTAGTTAGGAGAAGGAAGGAAATAAATTTATTAATTTAATTCCTATAATTAAAAATGTCTTATCAACCCCTCGACTAAGTTAGGTTTCCAAAATGGAGGTGTGACTAAATGTAATTACACTTATATGCTGTGCAGCGCTGTCATGGAGAGAGCTGGCTAAACGATCCTTCAAGGAGCTATATGTGCTATATGTTGTGGTTTTATCTCTGAAAATGACCCAGAAACAGCCTAGGGCGACTCAAAACTGAAAGAAGAGAACTGCACATAACGTAAAGGTTTGGTAAAAATTGGCAGTTTACAGTATATTAATGATATCAAGTTGTATCTGTTTTTATATTGTGATTTCAAATAGATGTGTTTGTGGAAGTGAATAGTTACTTTTTTTAAAATTAACATGTCCTGTTGGATTGTTCTGGATTACTTAAGGAAAGCATTTTTTTCGAATATCACATAGTTAAACACAATTAGATACAGGATTTTCTAAAGTTTTAAGTATTAAAATGAATATGTAAACATCTGCAGCACACCTCTATAAATAAAACACCCTTGAGCTCTGAAAAAAAATCCTTCTAGATCCCACTTTGTAATAATTAATTGGGCTGTGTATAATTTTATCCGGTAAATGAAAATTCTGAGACTAAGATAACAGAACAGACACTTAACCTCCACCATTATTCAGAGCTGTTTAATGACTGCCTAACCTCAGTGTCAACACCAATGCTACACTGCTACTGGCAAGACTATTACAAGAGCTCAAAGAGAGACACAGGGGATAATATCTCATTTAGAGAGAGAGAGAGAAAGAAAGAAAGAGAGAGAGAGAGAGAGACAGAGAGAGAGAGCATTCTGTTATCTATCTGAAGTTCAAACTCCTCACATCTAGTTGATTAAGGATACCGTATCCAGAGTCAAGTGAAAGATAGCTTTGGTGGTAATGATGTTAAAGAAAATTAGCTTTATTTATTAAGTACATTTCACAATAGCATTGCACTGGGGAATGACTTACCTTGAAACACCGGAATGCGTACTTCATTCATAATGTAAATGTAAATGCCAGTGCTATATGTTTAACTTACATGTTCATAAAGTAAACTGTATGTTGAGAAAATCTTGACCTCTCTCTCTCTCCCTAAATTAGACATCATGGCAGAAAATGCTAAAGCCATTGAGTGTTTGTATTGTGTGTTCACTTCTTCATTTCTAAATGAAAACCATGTCATATTTAAAGTGACATCCAATGGAAGAATGGAGTATTGCACCTTGTTCTCTGATGTTAACATAGAATGTGTCCAACATTGATAGAGCAACAGTAACCTCAAATGCAAATATATTTAGGCTGGAGATTGAAAAGGTCTGTTTTGGCTAAATGGCACCCTCCTCTAGGCTGACAAGCCATACTATAACATTAAAATGTATAGTTGGGACATGACCGATAGGCCTGGCTCAATCTTAGGGGCAGAATCAGCGGTTATCTCTCAAACTGCCTCTGCATGCAATAGGATAGTTCTATGACAACCAATTAGAACAATGTTGGCAAAATAGCAAATACATCCTATACATCTACAAAGATAGAGCATTGTGATTGGTTCTATCAGACCTTGGTAGAAGACTGAGACCTTATGGTGCTTGGCTGGACGTACTGGCTGAGCAAAACTATTTGCTACCCGTAGGGTATGTCTAGATTTCTAGGCTAACCCTCCTCAACAACCACAGGTGAACTATAGTTGATTTTCCTACTGTTACATCACATTTTCACCTGAAGAAAATAAATACTGTTTTCTGATTGGCTGACAGGGTGCGTGTTATTTCCTGAAAACGGGATACCTATGAAGTAGATTTGGTGAAAAAAAAAGTTTAATCACCGTTCTATATAAACGCTCTTTTGAATAATACCTATAACAATATAGTAAAAAAAAACACTGATTTCTAGCAAGCAATAGTGGAGTTAGCTATATGGGAACACCTTGGTGACAATCGCGTTTCATTTTATTCATGATGCATGTTGTGCTATGCATAACCACTCCAAATTCAACAAATCCAGAGTAAAAATGGTGATCCATACTTTGTCCCCTTTAAGATTGTATGCTCTTGTTTGAGGTATTCCATATGAACACATGAGATTACTGTAGTTGAAGCTGCTATCCAACAATAAGGAAGAGAGGTGGAGAGACTATAGAAAACAGGGATCCCTTTCAGCATGACGACTAATAACACACCATATTTGCACCTCTCCAGCCAGTCATATAAACTTGCAGAGCACGGTTACATGGGGGCTTCCACTAATAAGGTCCCTGGCCAGTTTGGCTGGCTCATGCTGCCAACAGTCTGGTGCCAGTGTAAATGACTGTTATGACAAATGGACTCCATTCAAGACAGAATGTGCACACAACACACACATGGACGTGAATGCATGCACACACAAACACACACGCACACAGTCAACAGGCATTAGAGAGGGTAGAGTAGTTACTACTTCCCAAATAATTACTCTGTCTCTGTTAGGTGTTAGCTGCTGGTTCACTATTCTGTGTTTTCGTGTTCTTCTTTTTCCTTCTGACAGCATTCAGTGACCTCAAACAACAGGGCTATGGGTTGAAATGCTCTGGAATAATCCTTTAGACAATATTGCTCAGAACCTGCTTACAATTTAATCACTGCAATTCACACAAAAACCAACACTTGATGTCAACTACTACACCGGTAATTGCTAGACACATTTTGTCTAGAGTAATAATGTTGCAGTGTGTTAATGTTGCAGTGTAAAACTGCATTTTCTTAAAAAAAACAAAAAAAAAAACAACTCAATACCTCCATACCTCACTCAATACCTCCATATTAGCCAGGGCTTGACATCTCGCAAAAAATCCGTGGTGAATGAGGACATGGTATCTCTTTGATCTTGACAATGTGTGCACTGAAATTTCCATCTGACAACAAAGGGAAGCTGAGGGAGACACAGGTAAATCCCCAGACCTTTTGATCTGGCGTCCGCACAGGAGCATGTACAGGCTCAGGAGTGCTAAGGGTTATTAGGGGGAAAAAAGCCCAGCACCCAGTGCCACAGCCTAGATAAGAGGAAGAAGGTTACCACAGAGGACTGAGCTGTCAGCTCCATCTCAGCAATGGGAGCCTGAGGTCTCAGGAGGCCAGGAATTCAGAATGCATCCATCCTAGCAAAGGCCATAGTCATAGGAAGGGTATGGAAGGAGAGGTCACCTTCTTCTGCTCTGATTCATCCTCCTATGCATTATCATCTGCCAATGTCTGAGCTAAACGTCATTGGGACCAGAAAAGAGGGAGTAATTTGAAGGAAGTCATTCAAAAGTTATTGCGCAAAAAAAGTTACTGAATAGGTGTGTGTGTGTGTGTGTGTGTGTGTGTGGGTATGAATAGGGAGAGGGTTGTTCAAGTCCTTGACAGGTCTTTTCAATCTCCTGTTCATGTTCTCTGTTCATGATATTCATTTGAAACTATTTTTCTCCTTGACGTTTCATGAATTTCATATACGCTGAAATGTGACTCCATTTGAGCCATCTTGCCTCAGTGTGTCAGAATCATCTGAGATCTCTATTTTCGCTGTCCAACCGAAAATGAAATTGCGTCTGTGTGTGTCCAAGTGTGTGTGTGTGTGTCTCAGTGCAAAGGCAATGAGGTCACTTTGAAAAAGAATCCTGAAAGGCATAATGTCTCATACATATTCGAGTTTAGAAAATCTGATACAGTGTGAGTGAACTACTTTTAATGTACTTTAAGAGTAGAAAGATAAAAATGGGTTTCTTCGAGAAGACAATGATTAATTATATATCCTAAAAGGACGTCTAAAGACAAAATAAAAAGTAAATCATGATGATTTTTTAATAATATTCCTACTATCCTACTCAAAGAATTCATTAAAAACTGAATCAGCATGAAAGGCCTTGTAAGTTTGTACATCATGTCTTTCATCAGACAGAAGCAAACAGATAGTTAGCATCAGGGCTTTGTGCATAGTTACAAATGGAAAAGGAAATCTTCACACATCGAACACAGGCCTTCTTAGAGGGATATTGTCAGTCAAAATGATCATATATTTTTCGAGTTATACATAAAGACTGTCTTTCAAATAAGCTCACACATTTTAATGAACTGTTGTTTGTTGCCTTATACAGTAAGAGAATTGTGGTTTCATCCATGTTTTAACTTGCATCACACAAACAACAATTCTTCAACCACTCACCACAATGCCACATTCCATATGCTCAGTGATTCCCATATCATACAAACCACTGACAATTTATACCATGGCATGAGTCTGTACACCCTGGAGATAAGCTTTGGGTTGACAGAGGCAAGAAATAACTCTCACACTGTGAGCCTTGAACGGAACGAGGCCCGGTGGGGCATCCCATCACGCCCCTGTCCAGCCACAGTCCATCAAGCTCCAGCAGGTTCAGAGTGCTCCCTCAAGTAGACATCTCACACCCTCAGCCAGCCAGCAGGGCCAGGCTGTGTGCAGCACCAGGGCCACGTGGATGACACCAAGGCCCCGTCATCCCTCGTGGCCCATCATAGATGACAATCCAAGATATGAACCTCGTCCTAGTGCACTGAGGTGGAGTGCTGTTCCCTTTCTTTTGCACAGACATGTGTTTGTGCTATGGACCATGGAGACACTCCTGTGTGATCAAGGGTGTCATCACTTTCAGGTTTTCACACACACATGTACAGATGCACACATGTGCACACACACACACACGCACACACACACACACACGCACACACACACACACACACATGCAAGGGACAGCGTATGTCCCTTAACTGAATCACCTTTACACTTTTTCAACACAACACAGTTTAAAATATGTCTTTCCCTATGCCTTGTTTAGCCAGTGCCTCTGACTGAAATGGCTGCTTTGTCATTTTAAACACGCTCTCTGCCACTACAGTCCTAAAGATGAGTTTCATGAATTCCCAGTGCATCTCAGTCAGCGTGCTTTTGTGGTGCTGTTGCTGGGAAACTGTTGAGGGTGAATAACTGTGAGGTCATAATACCTAAACTATACCACATGCGTCCAAGTGTTCTGCCTCATAAATAGCGTATCAGAGTCCAGATGTTTTGGTGACACTTTCTGTTGTTCATAAATTATTATGACAAATTATTATAATGTTATCATATAAGCCTTTACATCCTGAAGTGTCACAAAGCCTTTTGATACCAGGGAAACATACCACTTTACTTATTGTCTGTAATGGTGCCTTATTGATTTTCATGAGTAATTATGCGTTCATCTCACTTTACTTAGAGTATGCATTGAGCGCTTGTAACTCTCATTATTTGGCATATGGAATTGGGCATATAAAAGGATAATTAACAAATTGAAACTTTATAATGCTTTGTGACACCTCGAGTTGTAAGAGCTTACATGATAACATAGTTAGCCTTATAAGTAGTCATGAGAATGTATAAAGAGTTATGAACACTATTGACATTAGTTTAGACTTTATGAATAACCCAATAACGCTTTATGAGTTTGTTTATAATGTTTCATGAATACTGGATTCATAGTAAGTGATTCAAATTAGAATTAGATTTTGGTGGCCTATTTCAGAAATAATGTGCCCAGAAAACATTGTTAGTGAATTTGGTGCAGTAGGAAGTAGTAGACATGTCACCATGTCAGTCACATGTGACACTCTCTTTAACCATGCAGGGTTAAGAAGTTGTTGACTAATTGAAAGGGTTGGAGATAACAGATAAATATTTACAGTACACTGTTTTCAGCCCACGATAATTCTCTCCAGTACAAGCTCCAAAAATAATTCAATAAAGAAGTCTGAGCCACGGCCTGATAATAATCCTTTTACATTTTTTATTTTGATGTCTTTGTTTGGATCTTGCCTAATCTACATAACAAAGGATGCAAATGTTCCACTTTTCAGGTGAGATGTCATCAAATGTTTATTTGTTGATAGGCTGTTATTTATAATTATGATTAAAACAGAATTACTAGGCCAATTTGTTATTTTAATTAATGAGTAATATGAAAGCAAAAATATTAAACATGGATTTGCATATGCCAGTTGTAAAGTTATTTAATTACAAGGTGATATGGAAATTGTTTCTTCTCTTAATCAAATGTTTTAATTACTTTTTTTCTCTAATTCTGAGAAAGATTTATTATAATTACAAATACAAAACTGTTACCATTCATTTTCATTTCCTCATTCACTAACTAACTAACTAATGTATTGTGCATCTAATCATTTCTAGAGGAAA
Organism: Tenualosa ilisha; assembly: GCA_015244755.2. Lineage (NCBI taxonomy): Eukaryota > Metazoa > Chordata > Actinopteri > Clupeiformes > Clupeidae > Tenualosa > Tenualosa ilisha. The sequence goes on from PYXC01000629.1 coordinate 2,836,842, forward strand.
ATGCAGGCTATGTATAGGCTACCTTACATCAGTGAGTGGATGATTTTATGATTTTAAGGAACCCTTGACCCAGGTGCTGTCAGCACCATGAAGTGTTATCTGACCAAAATGCAAACTCAATATGCATCTTAGGCTGTTAGGGTATAGGCAGGGCAAGATAACACACTATATTCAGGGGCAATGCAGTATACAGCCAGAGCATAGGACTTGTGGTGTAAGGCACTACAGTAGGGACTGGGAGAAATTAGAAAGGGTGATTGATTGGATTTGCTGTGAAGAGGGCATGCTGGGATAAGTGGCAGTCACACTGTACACAACTATGAAATATATTTAGTTTACCAAATAGTAAGTTAAGACATATATCTGGTTTATAAACAAAATACGTGCAAAACAAATACAAAATGGTACACAGTAGCATCATTGTAAAAATTGTACAAGACAATGTGAGGCATGTGTGATAATTTCACTATGGGATGAAGGAAGATATAGAGGCAGGATGTGGGAGTATGTGGTGAGATGCGAGTCGAGCTGCCAGACACAAAGCCAACAAGGATCCAAGTGCCAACAGCACCATGTAATCTGTCTCTACTCAGTTACCAACAAGTCTGGCGAAAAATATGTCTTTGTGTCTTCTATTATGTGTAAACACTTCATCATTATTATTATTTTTTTTTTTTTAAGTCTTCCTTTAGTTGAAGAGAACAACATGTCCTAAGTCTAAGTCAGCAGCCGTCTTCTGACAACATAATGAAGTCCTCCAAAGATGGCGGCTTGGTGCTTTTGTGTTGAATTGAGTTGTCATTACGGGGGAAGAGTGACCTCAAAACGCTTCACATGGCACTGCTCGAGCCATAAAGTGGGGAACTCTGGCATTCGTGCAGCTATTGCTTGTTTTATTTGCTGTCACTTCCAGGCCTGAAAGAGAGTCCTTTGAAAGTTTTATCTACTGTACTGAGACACGTTTCCTGCACAATGCTGCCTTCAACTGCATTCCAGTCCTCGGAAAGTGAGGCTTTTGTCCCCTGTAATGCATTTCTTTCCTTGAAGCCATTCGCACGATATGAAAGACAAGGCCCTTCTCCTGCTTAGGCTCAGGAGACACTGCGGCAAGGATTTTTTTTTCTCTTGATGTTAATGAGGACACAATGCAGTGATTCCTCTTGATGTCTTGAAAACCATAGGCTTCCAAAACAAAAGACGAAACCTTAGCTTCCATCTCAGTGGTAACTGGCTTATGTTCTGAAGTTTTATCGATTACCGAGCCAAGATACCATGGTTACAGCACACATGACACATAGAGAACATTGCTGGTGTGGGAAGCAGGAATATCGTTTTCAAAAGGCTTTTTCTGATATGAGTCTATGAATATGCATTGACTTAAAAACACATTGTCAATTACATTAGTTACAAAGGCGGCTTTTTCTTTGCTCTCAATCCTCCTCTTCTTCTTCTTCTTCTTTTTCTTCTTCTTCCTCTTCTTCTTCTTCTTCTTCTTCTTCTATTTTTTTAATGGAAGTGAAAGATAATGTAGCTATTATGTCAGAAACTTATGTATGTGTACGTATGTGACATTTCAGGCCCCCTAATTGCGACCACCGCAAGTCAAGATATATATAACAGTGGAGACATAGATTGGATGACATACCATAGGTCTCCTGGACATATCACCCTCTGAGTCATTTCTATAATCATTTCTATTATCCGTTTAATCCTGACATAACTCATACACATTATTTTTCATCCAAATATATCATTTCCCTTGGCATGATACTTTTTTGGAACATACATTTCATATACATTTTTATTCAGTCATTTCAGCCTCTGACTCCAACCTTGACAGAAGGTGATGTATATCTCTATAGAGAGACTGAGCTTGATTGCATATATGGTTAGGGATCATAGTGGTAAGTAACATGGTAATTAGTTTCTGTTGCTATGGGCTGCAATCAACCCAAAGCACCAGACCTGAACTAGATTTGCTCATAGTTGCATCTAGGGCAGCAATGATAGTTTTAGTGTTTGATTATTTCATTAGAGTTTCAATCACATTCTGTCTGTTTGAGTCATACAAAGACCTCCCTCAAGATTAGAAGAGGAGGCATGCCTTATCTAATATTTGGCTATCTATCTATCTATCTATCTATCTATCTATCTATCTATCTATCTATCTATCTATCTATCTATCAACAGCTATTTTTGTTGTTGCTGGTGTTCTAAGATAGCCAGGCTAGCGCCACCTTGTAACTCCCTTCAGTATTGCATTTCATTACATTTATCAAGGTACTTGGTTTCTTTGACTAGATTTCTCAGCATCCAATTGGCAAAATGAAATTGAAGGCAGAACCAAAAAGTTTAAAGGGGACATACAACGGATGATTGGTGTACAATATATTGAACAAAAAATACAATATATCGAACTCTGATTTATCAAAAATGAGCCCAAATGCAATTTTACTAGCTCAATAACAATATTATTATATTATAATTAGGCTGGGGATTGAAATAGTCTGTTTTGGTTAAATGGCCCCCTCTTTGGCAAATGAGTGAACTACAATTGATTTGTGACGACATCACAGGCAGGTTTTGTTCTGACTCACCCATTTTTAGTGCCTATATTTTGCACAGCTTCCCTCCTATCAGGCGCCTTGTTAGATTCCTTGTTCCTTTCAACACTGCATGCTATGATCTTCTGTGTGTGTGTGCGTGTGTGTGTGTGCATACGTGTGTGTGTAAAACAAGCAAAATCAATTTTCTGAGAGCAGTTTTGTGTCAACTGTCACCAGTCTTTGAAATGTAATAAATATTGACAGTGTCAGAGGACAATATGGCCTTAGGATCAGTATTGGCAGTGTAGGAAAAAAAATGTCCAGGAGAAACACACCTGCAGGCCTAGTGTCATTCTCATTTATCATTATGGATTACTTTGTAAAACCTCACTAAATGTAAGCCCCAATCAATAGCCTGCAAAGCTGGAACAGCAACACTGAATATAGTTATACTGGCTCCCTTAATGCAAATGAATAGAACATAGAATTCATGGTTCAGCTCAGAGTGTTTGGATTTGACATCATTGTTCGATAATTAGGAAACATTTGGACATATTTCACTTGGCTGGATTAAGATGTCAACATGTTTTTTTTGTTGTTGTTTGTTTTGTTTTGTTTTTTCTTCCCCACAATCTGCTCACATCTCACAGAAAGACATGCTGGTAACCCTGATAAAAGGAAAAAAAAAGGATAGAAAGAGAAGTCACCTGCTGGGGATCACAAACACTACCTGAGCACTCTTTAAATCTTCTCAGCTGCTGTTTTAGCAATCACCTGTGGGATTTTCTCAATGTACTTGTCTTCATCTAGATTTAGTGCTGAGGCTGAGGAGACGTGCTTATAAAAGGTTTGCAGAAATGGGGCAGAAAGCTGTCACATCTGATGCAACCATTAGCATATTGTGTTCCGTGCTAATTTTGTGTGACATCTCGGCAAACGTGCTTTCATGTTTCACTCCCAACTCAACACTGACTTTTTTTTCGTCATTTTTTCTATGATGCACACTTTCATCTACTTCAAGAAATGCTCTGCTCAAGAGCTCTTGTAAATCAGGATGTGCATCAAGTACACAAGTTCTGGAGACCTGCTGCTCATTACATAAAGTGTTCAATGGTTGTGTAATTTTCAAAAGCACTTCTGACAGACAGAGGGCAAGCAATGTCAAGAGGCTTCACTGCAACATTGTCCTGGAAATGACAAAAAAAGAGCAAGGGAATATACTTGAAATCATCACTCAAAGAACAATCTTGTCATTTTGTGCTCACCTCTCTGACATGCAAAAGTGGAATAACACATAAATAAATATAACAATTAAGAGCATGTGCTTATTTTGGTGCTTGCCTGCTAAAATGAGAAAGACAGAGAGAGAGCGAGAGAAAGGAGAGAGAGGGAGAGAGAGAGAAGTGATGGAAATTGCAGAGATGATAAGTGCTCAATCCTGCCCACATCTCATTTCAAAAGCATCTCCAAAGCAATGTTTGACTACAGTGAAAAAATGAATAACCACAGTTCTGGCAGGAAACATAATTACAGAAGCCTTCATGATCCACAGAAAGGGCAAACCAAACTCCTTTTTTTCAGAGCATGCTAAATGACATCTTCAAAACATTATTTTATGGAATCATACTGTGAGAAGGACTAGAGAATTTACAGCTTTCTAAAGATATATATGCATTTTGCTTTCCATCACTTCCTCCAGCACAAGAAAACAAACTGTTATGACTGCACCGCTGATCTGTCTGGAGCAGCCCAGTACAGGAACCAGTCAAAAGCACTTATCTAGTATGGAACAGGTTTAATGTGAGGCCCACCCACTGAAAGCATAAGTATTCCTGTCTGAGGCTCAAATGCATATTAATATCATATAGACTTTCTTTTGAACTGAGTAACCAATTGCAATGAAACCACATAATTTACATTGAAGATGCTTCTGCACTTTATTTATTTCTGCACTTCCAAAGCGTTTTGGTAAAAGGTTCATGCTTAGTTTAAGTTTAAATGATTATGACACTGGAAATGGAGAGTCAGTTGCTCATCTTCAGACTCACCCTCATTCTTAACCGTGGTGTAGCCTGGGTCTGTCCAAGCAACCACTTTGGTGGTAAGATGGAGGAATAGCTAAGGAGAATGAAAGTACAGTGCTAATCAGTTCAAAAAATTCTTATTCAGTCTATTAGTACAAATTAAATTTGGACTTTTGTATTTTTTATTTACCCTGTCGGAATGAAGCCTGCAACTTTTGGTAGATAAACAGATTCCTTTTCCAAGTGAGTGACAGGATGTCAGGTAGATTTGATATATTCTATTTCCTACTGGGGGACACATTGATTTCTCAAACTTTATAATATGTATGTATATATATATATATATATATGTTATGTTATGTATGCCCACATGTTCCCTTGTTGCTCTCTGTGAAAGAGTGTGAAAAACAGCTACCAAGCACAGTCACAGAGTTGCAAAACAGGCCACAGGAAACCTGAAGTGCAAGGCCAGGAGTTTCAGAGAAGACAAAGGGAATCGTTGGATAGATTACCATAGTTTCCATAGGAAGTCATTTTAAATGTAAGGGTGTTATGGATGAGATCATGGACTCTTCTTCCTGCCTCTGTCTGAGCATTCCATGATTGAGCTCCCCTCAGGTGTATGAGTCATCATAAATCACTACTCTTTCCTCTTGTTAATCTTCACATTTCACTCTCTCCTTGATTCAGTAGACGAGTTTGATGTGATGTGGCAAAGTCTTAATGTGTTCATCTTTTGTGTTATTTGTCAAAATTTCACATGATTCCTCCAATGACATGTGAGACAGATCTTTCATTTATCAAAGTGATCTGCTGCTTCTAACCTGGAATGAAATCAATGGAGACTGTTAACTGTTGGAGACTCAGAAAAGTACATTGACTGATGGTTCAGTGTATGAGGCTGAGCTCTAAATTGATTGGTTTATTTTCTGAGGCCTTGTGGCAAGAAATAAATTGCTCTTTGTCTTACTGTTTAGACCACAAAAGTTTTCTCACAAAAAAATCTGAACTTTGCTTTGTTTTGTGTATACTTTTACCTGCACTCTTTTGTCTATGTGTGGGAATTATAAGCTGAAAATATTTTGAACTTTCATTTTTAGAACTTTCTTTCGTTTAAACTATTTAAGCCAAATTTAGGCTATTGTGTGATTTAAAAAAATATATTACAATTTTAGGTGGTGGTGGCGGTGGTGTGTGTGTGTGGGGGGGGGGGTATTGACATAATAGTGCATACTGTTCATGTAAATCACATAGCAATTTGAGTCTAATTGTTTGGTTTAAGGGTCTTGTGTTCCATGTGGCCTACCAGATGAAATCATAGCATGATGTGACAGTTCATTGCTGTGTCTGTGTCTGCTGCAGAGCCCATCATACTGTCCCTTTATCTTTACTCTCAATTGGATTTCCCCACTATCCTCTAATGGCCCATCTACAGCGATGTCCATGTCATTTCACATCTCACAATCACTTCTAAGTGTCACACTGTCAGCATGACTAGAGCTAAACACATTACTGACACAGAAAGGGCTTGGAAAGGTAGACATCATGACAACAGCCCATGGGTTCTTCTGGTGATACTTAAAGTAACTTGAAAGTAGTGATTTGCATAATTTCATACAGAAAATGAATTAATCTATGCAAAGTGGAAGGCACTGTGAGCCATTTGATTTATGATGCTGCAACGACTCTGACAGACTTAAATCACCACTGTTGCACAGCTACAGCTATTGTTCGAAAGCAAGTAGCATAAGTAGTAGCAACTAGCAAAGTAGCATAAAGTTAAAAATATTCTCTGAGGTAAAATGTACTTGAAGGCTGTGACTTATAGTAAAAAACAAAACAAAACAAATACTGCTACTACTACTACTACTAATAATAATAATAACATTTTTTGTTAAGAATTTTAATAATAATAATCATTTTTGTAAAAAATGTTAAGTGTTAATAACTCGTGCCAGTATACCTGTATCCAATACAGAGCAGTCAGCCTCGCAACTTTGCTGTTGGTGGTCTGTTGAAACAAAAACTAAACTATAACACTACTCTAACACTAAAGTTATGCCTTAGACCTGTGGTTATTACCTCGTCAGTCACATGCCTCTTCCGAAATATCAGTGTTGGTTCCTATCCTTGCAGGCAAATTAATTTTACATGTACTGGCATGTTTACAGGTACTGGCCTGTACTGCCATGACTGTAGTGAATAACTAAAGTTTGATGGCTGTCAGAGGAGCTCTTTCAACACATAACCCTGAAATGGCATCTTTCTCATGGTAATGCAATAGCTGATGGCCATCAGAAGCAGAAAATATTCCAGTGACAAATTGCGGTGCTGTCTTCCTTTCAGGGGTCCCTTCGATCAGCCTGCCCCTGGAAGAGGCTTTTGTCTTTTGTGTACAGATGTGTCCTCATTCCCCCCCTGTTTTGGACAATGTTTTCTGGGTGTTTTATGGGGTAAGGTGTCAGGGAAGGAAAGATAGGCCAGTGACTAATTCAAAATTGCAGTGAGTTAAATGTGGTAGGTTAAGGATTTGGTTACCACAATCAAAATATAAATGTAAAATATGAATGTAACCTACTTCTGTGCCCAATATATTGTATGTTATCATTTTATGTGTGTGTGTGTGTCTTCCTCAACAAAAGCTATGTGAAAGGCATTCTTGCACACTCTGCTTCATTTCCTTTCATTTTCTGCTTAGAGTGCTGTACTTGTAATTGGCTGCTTAGAACTGACATTTTCATAAGGAAGCTTTTTTTTTAAAATGGCAAATAACTCCAAAAACTTCATTAGGTTCTTGGCTGTGGACCATTTGTTATAGTTATTAAAGGCCTTTTGATGTGTAATAACCCTGAATTAATTACACTTTCAATGTCTCTGGTCTCCAAGATTTGGTAAACATTACATTCTCTCTTTTTTTTTCCTTTTTCTTTCCTATACAGATGTGTCATTTTCAATTTCGATCCCAAAGATAAATTGATATTTCCCAGGCCATTTGTTCCTTGTGTTATTGAAGAGTGTACACACCAGCAAGTGTCCTGGGACTTTGTAGCAATTACTGTAGCAAAGAGAAACTCAGCTCTAATTACAATGTGGTGCATATCACACAGCCACGTCTAAAGTGGAATGCTGAGGAGAGCACTTTTCATGACTGAGATATTACCTTTAGATGAATTGGACTGTTTGTATTAATGTATTTATATTTGTCGTTTGGTATATATAATCTACACAATGGGTGTTTATGTCATTTTATGTTACAGTTAACATAAGATTGGAGAGGGCCTGCACAGTGCAGGTGACTTAAATAAAGCCTATGGAAAATGCAACACTCCTTACCAAACAAACAAACTTTAATGATACACTGATGTTTCAGACAGTAACTCTGATGAAGGGCTGACTGACTGAAACTTCAGTTTATCATTAAAGTGGTTTATCTGTTTAGTAAGCAGTGTTGCACATTTCGTGTGCTTTATCTTTGGTATAATTTTCATAACATAATAGAATATTAGTATTTTATTCTAGGCAGTTCGCATATTACTCAGAGGCTGAGGTAGACAATTAGACTCCTCTCAGTTTTCTCACAGGCTGCATGAAGTGATCTGCCACAGACATTTGCTGCAGTGCACACCCTGGAGTCAGTGACAGCCACAGCGACGAGCAGAGAGGAGAGGAGACGGGATGAAACCTCATTTAGACAGCTGCTTAATTCCTGAAAACGTTGCACTCCAGCGGCAGCAAGTTGCAGCTCCACCACATTATTTATTCATGGACGAACTGCGGGAGAGGAGGGGGGGGGGTGAGGCGGCGAGAGTGAGGTGCGGGCGGTGAGGCTCGGTCGCGTGCTGAGGCCTGAGGGGAGGCCTCGTCCTTGTAATGCAAATAAGGCCTCTTGTCATTTGGGTTCCTGCCCGCTCCAGGGCGTCCCCCTACTTGCTCCTGGGGTTAACGCCTCATTTGTGCATGGTTAGCAAATGCGTCGTGTCATGTCAAACAATTTTGTGTTTATTTCCATATCACCTGCACTGCCTAATAGAATGACCTATTTTCTTGTCTTTTACACCCTCAAGTCTGCCCTCTAGAAGAATTCAACTGAAGTCGCATACTCTATGTGCCCCACAACTTTACACAACATTATTTACTAAACAAAGTTATTAAATTTGTTCTGCATAAAATTAAGCAGCAGTCACTCTGCACACTTGTTTAGGTCCTCCAGAGTGTCTCGATAATGAAACAAGGATGTCTGCCAAGGGCCATTTTGATTGCTAGATAACTGCTGGAGCTGCAGTGCTGGCATTACTTAAGCATAAGCGCCACATAATGATGCTAGTTGTCATGTTGTGAACATGCTGAAATATTAACCAGTCCATTGGCCAGCTGTAGGAGGGAGAATGACTCCATAAGAAGGGACATTTTAATAAGCATATACCAATTCTGTGGCTCCCACCGGCTAAATCGCATGGCATGCATTCTTGCACAGACAAAAGGTGGTCGAACGCAGAGGCAGCCACACAGTGGACAACCCATTCTCACTAATTAGGTCATGATAGTAATTGTGCCCCATGGTGAGAGTCGTAAGTGTTTGCACACAGCTCATTTGGAGACCAAGGGAGTGTGGACTCTGGACACATATGCAAATGCACAGAGACTCCCCCAGAAGGCCAGAGAAAGTTATTTCCCATGAAAGAGAGAGAAAAAGAGGATCCATCCCTATCCATCTCACTACCCTAAGTAAAGGCCTTAGCATGCATACAACTCTCCAGCTCATAAGAGTCAACCACATGCATCACGTATATTATGCATGGTATGCATAGTATATAATTTATCATCTAGCTTGACTTCTAGATGTAGCATAATTAAGAATTTTTACATATTTATCGTTATTTATGGGGTGATCTATATAATCCAAAGGGCTTCCTACTGTTATTGATTTCCCTTTCTGGAGGGGATTGCATGGTGCATCATTTTAGTTTTGGTACCCAGCAGTATTAAAGTAACTAGCTCTTTTTCTCAAAAGATTTATTTGTATTAAGTATAAAATCCACACTGGTAGATACCTCTTGTCGGTGCTTACTACATTTGAAGGTTTCGCTCATTTCTGAAAAGATTTTTTTCTTTTTTTTTTGGCAAATGCAGGCCTACTGTGACACAACATACATTTGGTTTGCAGTTAACATCTTAGTGTTAACAAATGTTTGGTCTAACTTTGCCCAGGCGGGAGTTATGAGCCCAGTTCTACTGGGCTGATACTGATCTGTAGCATGTCCACATAAAAAAGTTTATATTTTGTGGCAAACCTTTTTACAGACCCCCATGAAACGTCCTGTGGATCCTACCTTGAGCTCCAATGATAAACAATACTGGAGAGACAAATGTTAAATGGATACTATAGAAACATATGTATTTCAGCAAAACGTTTATGCTATGTGTTGCTGTTGTCCTTCAAAGCCTAATAGAAAGGCTCTCAAGTAAGCCCCAGGCAAAGACTACAAAAACTAACTAGATGAATGACACACATCTCTAACTTGTGTACCTCACACAGAAATGAAGTAACAGGATCCTCTTTATTCTCCTTAGTTTCGCCTCAGGGATGCAGACTTGAATAAAAAGACCGGATGCTGAGGCCATGTCTAAGCCCAAACTCAAATAAAATAAGCTTTAAATAAATGGTGAAAATCCTCTGTGGCCAAAGCCTTCTCATTACTCATTATAGCCCTCTCTCAAAAACTGAAGAGGTGGAGGAGGAGGAGGAGAGGGGGAGTTGGTGACCATGCTCAGGTGGCAGGACTTGAAAGCAAGCTTGCTTACCATTGGCAATATCTACCAGCCACAGAAAGCTACAAGAAATAAAGAAATAAATATATAAAATAAATAAATCAAAATAAAAAATGTTTCTTTTGGATCTCTAAAAACAATCCCAGCCTGTTTCTATCCCCTTGGTGAGTTTTTTATTCCTTTTAATTTTCCTTTTGTTGTTTTCCTCCCTCCCTTTTGTGTACTGCTGTTGTTTACTTATTTGCTCCGTTGTGTGTAATCTGGCCAGACGCTGGATATGGTGGTTTGTGATAAATGCCACTTACTGTATAGATGTGGGCAGGGGAAGAGGCCTGATGCCATGTTAGGCTCCCATCTGTTTCTCTTTAAGCTCTCCCTGATGCTCTAATGCCCAGATCCACACAGCTTCGCTATCCTGACCATTGCAGCTCCCGGGCAATTCCCGCGGCTGACCTGAATCCGACAAAGTGGCAAAGCATACATGTAATCACCAATTAAATAAAACAAATTCAAATAATTCTTTTTAATCGCAACATCCTTTGCTTCTGTCAAAATATAATCAGTTAAGTGAGACTTAGCTTTGCTTGTCACAAAATTACTACATAAAGTGGCTCTGACCTTTGCTACTGAAGTCTATGATATTAGCCACATACAGCCACAGCAAAACTAATCAAGCTTCTCCCCCACCCCTTTAGTGGTCTTTAGTTCCCATGCACTGATTGAGATATGAGTCACACATGTTTCATGTGCATGCGGCTAATAACAGTGTAGGCTGACATTTACCATAACCTTCCTGTGGTGTGGAAGGGAGGAAATTGATTCTAGAAGATGTATCATTCATTCATTATTGCCAACTTTCAAATAAAAAAGAAGCATACAAAGTTTTTTTTTTTTTTTATTCGCTGAACTCCACAACTCAAGTTGTGAAAGAAGAACCATTAAGGAACACTGGTTCATCAATTTGCTCAGTGATTACCAGGACTAAAAGACTATGTAGACTTCCTGTTGTATAATACTCACTGCTGAGTGTTTGCAAGGTTAACACACCATTTCATTTGTGTTACCATGGATATCCCGATCACTGGAGAGAACTTATAATTTGCGCACACTGAATCTGAAAATCACAAAGTGTGTTCTCTTCAAGCCAGCTCTGAGGTAAGATCTGGTCTGTGTTTGGCAATATGGTACCATGTTAGAGCCAGACGAGGGCCAAATCTGTCCCAAAGTCTGCTATTATCTGTAGCCCCTGTGATCTGGACCATATGTTTGTTTTATGCCTTTCCACAGAAATTAGATAAGCCCATCTGTATTTCTGCCAAGTGCTGGCTAGCCCCTAATTTTATCCATAGAGCCTGTCCATAACATTAATCTTCTCCTAGGTGAGCAAACTGACATCCCCTAAGAGCATCAATCATAATTGACACCTCATAATGCTCATTCACATTCACGCCTCTGCAAAAGTGACTTCGCGTCGGATACTTCATATTTGACACAGCCCTTTATGAGGCATTGTGTCATCCACATTAAAAAGAATGATTTGTATGGATACAGCTTTGGCATTTTAGCAAATTCCAAAATGATGTTTGTCACAACACCTGCTACTCGGACAATTACAACACACACACACACAGACACAGACACACACATGCATATACTCACACAAATGCAAATAGGCAGAGACAAACAAACAACATGATTAGATCTTACATAATGCATGGATATTGGATCAGCACCTCCCATTTGTCACTGGTTTGTTGCCCTAACCAAGCATGCCAATAATAAAGTCAACTCAATAAAGCACACACTGTGGTAGGCAGGTGGAGGTGGAGATGGAGGAGTGGCAGCCTGACCAACTCGCCTGAAAAATCACCACAGAGCTCAGCAAAGAAGCTTCCAGGGAGCCTATAAGTCCTCCTGACAGCCCCTTGCTGGGGGCACACTTGTGTTTTAATGCTTTACTCTGCTGTTGTTCTTTTTTTTTTTTTTTCCGGACATGCCTGCAAGCAAGCAAGCAAGCCAGCCTGACAAAATACCCAACTTTTGCTAATGTTTCTGAGATGGTTGGATTACTGACTCGATTTCAAATAAAAAAAAGAAAGACAGTTTTGGGCTTCTGGTGTTGTAAAGTTGAGAACAAAACTTGACGGGGAATGATCAGAAATAATAGCATTTCTGTTGCTGATTGATGTGAGGAGGATTACGTCTTCATGTGTCAATCAAAAGAACAAAAAAAAAAAAAAAAGATTGCATCATGCATATTAGGAATTCATCAGAGCTTTGAGTTTTCTCCTACTCTTTTCTCTCCTACTTTTCTCCTCAGTCACTTTTCTCCTACCTCTGCACAGAAAAGCAAATTTTGCATTTGAACCACTGATGCATCTGGCGTATGTTATCACATGATTTCTGGTGGAGCACAAACAGTCAATGACTTTGAGAAGAGACAAAAACATGGGATGAGCAAAAGCTCTGCACAGACGCAGAGGGCGTAACGTTCTGCTGAGGAATATCACGAGGGAGGCTGTGGTTCACTTCTCCTCCGTCTGTGCTGCCATACCAGCTGTGCTAGGCTGACCAGCCTCCGAACAGCAGACTGTGAATGTGCCCATGGGAACCAACACACCATGAAAGAGACTTACTTCTCTCTTCTAGTACTGTTCACAGGCCTATCTTTCTCTCTCTCTCTCTCTCTCTACTACACCAGGTCCCATCTACCTCTTTCTTTTTTTCTCTTTTTTTCCTTTTACCTTTGGTCATGTAAATGAACATTTCTGCTGGGGGAACACAAGGGACCATGGGCAATTACTCAGTAGAGGTCTTCAGAGAGCCATGTAGACACCTGGAAGGGATTACCTAATGATCGCTGAGTTCAGATCAAATACTGCGGGATTGATTCAAGATGGGACTGCCGCCATCTATCACCCGGAGTCAGTCCTTTGCCTCGCAGGTTTTGTTGTTCAGATTAAAAAGGCTGTCTTGGAATCCATCATCCTCATACATTTAATGGGAAAACAACACAAAGCTGGTGGAATGGGGTTGTTCTCTTGTTGTTGTTGTGGTTGTTGTTGTTTTGGGGTGCTAGACAGCTGTTAATCTTGAGCGGGGCAGCCGAAGGGCAGACTTAGACACTATGTAGATATTCAGGGGGTGAGCTGTATGAAGGAGTATGCCAAAGAAAACTGTCAAACTTTGCGGAAGACAAATGGGCTTTATTGACTGCGGTGGCCGAAGCAGTGATCAGTCACGATTAAAATGTTGAAAAAGCTTGCGGAAACAACCCGGTGAAAATTATTTCCTGGCAGTTTTACAACTGTCTGCAATGCACGTTGAGATAGCCATATGTGTCCCCAGTGATCCACGTGACCCTTCAGCCGAGTTCAAGTGCTGATGTAAACACACGCAGCATCCAGACTAGACCCATAAATATGTGGTTATCATCTGGTCTAAGCCTTTACACCATACCTATCACAGCTGCCCGGGGCAGCTAATACCAAGGGATCAGTGTCATTGTAATTCATGCTATTATATCTACATTGAGGGTGAGTGAGGTATTCACCATACAAATCAAACAGCAAAAGACAAGTGTAGGGTCCATATTCATAGATCTTGGGGGGCAGATTGCTTCAATAAATGTCATGAGTGTCAGGTTGTCTTTTATTTATTTATTCTCTCTGAGTCAAAGCTCTCCAAGCAAATACACCATATTTTACTTTGAGTGCACAGAGAAAGAAATATATAGATAGCTGTTGAGGTTAATTGTAGCTGGAAATATAGAAACCACCCACACTGAATATAGATATTGACTTCACATTTATTCATTTGACAGTGAGCCTAGTGATTAAAAGTGACATGCACAGCAGGATAAGTAGGCCATTAAAATATGTGGAGGATGTGTTTGGAGGAGGAAAGATGTTCAATCTGTAAGTGGATATTTCAAAGTGAGTGTGGTCATTGTGAGACAGTTCTGTCAATAACTATAACAATGCAGGTCATGTAGAGGAAATCCTCAGTTATCTGCTGATGTCTTGTCATAAGACATTGTAAGGTATTTCTACGTGAGGACTGTTTCAGAGGACTTTGTAAAGAAATGTTTTTTTTGTTGAAAGAGGTTCCTCCCTCATACTTAGCCATGCCATTAGTGTTGCTGAACAGGCTCTCTTGAGTGATTTTGACAGTTGTTACTTCAGGCGCCCCTGGCTTTGGGGAACTTCTCACAAATGTATTAAACTGGACATTTCATGTGTGAACAAATTGAAGTGAACAAATAGACTCAGGCTCAGACTTCAGAAAGACTTTTTTGTCCACATTCACGCTTTCTTCAACCTTTTTAATCCTCCCATCTCTAATTCTGGTGTGTGTGTGTGCATGTGTGTGTATGTGTGTGTGAGGAGGAAACATAATTCCCCCTCCCTTTCTTCCATAATTGTCCCCATTTTGTCTCCATTTTTATTATGCTGGGATTTGCCATTTGATCTGAATTTCAACAGGCTCAGACAAAGACTCGGCTAATTAGCAATAGGTGGCTTGGCTCCAATGCGAGATGGGATAATAAGAAAAAGTGAATCGAGGGGAAAAAAGAAAGGGAGAGAGAACGCTCTACTGCTCAATGAATTTATACAAATCATTTTAACCCTTGGAAAGGAGAAAAGAAAGTATAACAGCGCAGGCACCAAAAAAGAGGTCACCCGTCCTAAGGGCAGAACCCTGTGCTCAAACTCTGCTGATCCAACACCCTGAAAGAGCACTGGGAGGTGTCAAGATGTCAACACTGTCACATCAATATAGAGAGATTAGCCCAATGGCTTGTGGACACTTTGTTCTGAGCGGCCAGCATGCAACCCACTTCTTTATGTTGGGCAACAAAAAGTCTTTGGATCTGACAATAGTTCTGAGGCCTTCATGGGTTCTTGAAATTTTTATTTGCGGGGGGGGGGGGGGTGGTCTGATCTTAAAATATACAATAAGAAGCCATTGGAACAGGCACTCATAATCCCTATTGTCAAGAATTGTGAGGGTGGAGGAATGTCTTCTCAAAGCCCCATTGAGGGTTTTATGTTCTCTGTTGCAAGAACATGGGTCTGGCTTAATCAGTCAAGCTGAAATGATTGCTCCCTCCAGTAACTATTAATCAAACCCTTATACTCTTTTCAAAAGAACTAGATTTAACAGTCTTGCAAAGAGATGTGGTCTAAAATTTGTTCATTCATCTGTTTGTTAGGTTTGGTAGGGAAGCCACTAAGGGTTTACAAAAGTCATTGGTTTTGCTATGCAACAACATATCTATTTTTTCCTTTTGTCTGATTGTCTGTGTTCTAAGCTATCTTGTCCTAATTGCAACCTTACCACACTTACATTTTTATTTATTTATTTAACCATGAGCGCCTTATGTCACAATTTTTTCATTGGGGATCTTTAAATTAGTGTATTTTAACAGAATGCACCTCCTTCATTGCTATTAAATCATATTTAAACCCTTAATGAGTTCATTCAGTTCACTGTACCCAAGGTCTCTTAAAACAAACTAGGCTTAAATCCATCCTATTTACATCAAATTTGGCACCGCATCCAGAAAGTAATATAAATGTGCTAATGGTTGTCTGACCCTAAAAGCGTAAATACCAGATCAACGGCACACATCTCTGGCCTCCCAGTGATCTCCACCCCCTTTTCACTTACCAACTCACATAACGGTAGCCAAGTGGCCTTGTAGCCAACATCTGACAGTTCTAGCGTTATTTAGCAGCCATTTAAGCAGTGGATATTATGCGCTTGAGCACACAGACATGGCTTGGCCTTTTGGGCTGTAATGAGCACTGAAGAGCTGAATGCCACCACTGGGGTGGTTTTAATCCACCTCACAAAGCTGGGCCACAATGCCTGAGCTGTGAAGGGGGAGTTGGCCAGGTACCTGAATGTGAAGGTCCACATGTGTCCACTAAAATGTCAGTACTGCTGCAGCCTAAAAAAGAATCCTCTTATTCACAACTCTGTATATATACAAACAATAGGCATAAATCCCCCACACCGCAGGCAACCATTTCCACATCCATGGTGAGCTGTAGAAAGACTAGGCTATCAAGGGGAAAATATTCGTTGTTCACCCTTTATTGAATTTCTCAAATGGAGTACCACAAGCTCATCAATATCGCTGAATATGAGTTATATTTATAGCAGTTTTCTCCTCGAAAACCTGACTTGTTACACAATGGCATAATATTAGTAGCCTAATGATAATCACACTTGGCAAAAGGTAGTAATAAACTCACTTTTTCCTTAATTTGTTTTTGAATGATGATGATTATAATTATAATGATTTGATTCAAGACATGTGATGCAAAGTTGTTTGATTAAGTCTCTTTGCTGCTGAAACTTCCGTCAAAAGGGAGCAATCAGAGTATGACACAATGGTAAACAGTGGGCAAGAATTATTCCACTGGGGGTCAATCACAATCCTTTAGGATACAAAGGACCATTGATTTAGATCAGATTATATGTCACCATAAATAATATACTAGCATCTTACCTTTTAGTCCACTTCGTCAAAACTTTTGCTCAAAGAAACGTTCCAAGGATATTATATTTCTTTTTAACATAGAATACATTTTCAAATACTTATGGCCTGATGGCAATTGAGTACTGAGATGAAATCATATTCTACCAAAAATGGCAGTTTTAAATAATTAATTAGTATCTCATCAAGACAGTTTAATTTATGAAGGGTTCACTCAGACAGACCTTAGTCTTGTAAAGGGAAAAGTTAAAGCATTTCCACCCCTGTGGCTAGATCTGTCTTTTAGTCCCTCATGAATAGCTCTTCCTGCTTTAAATTGGTTGGGGTATTAAAACACAGAAGTACCTCTACAAATGTATAAATTATTGATAGCCAAGGGAGGTGACACCGTCACTTTGCTCCAACCTTGAGCGAGCTAAAAGTGGGTTTTAAAGGGCTCTGCCAGCCCTCTTAATTCCCTCATTTCTGAAAAAAAGCCTCTTTGACTCAATGATAATAGTGTGGCTTCTGTGCCCTTGTGAAGGTCATTCTTCACTGTGAGTGTCTGCCTGACTGCAGCCATTTTATTTTGTTGTGGTGGATTGCTATGATACATCTCTGAATGGCTGTCATCACGACTGGCCAACTTAAGCTATCCAACTCCATACTAAGAGCCTGGAGATGCTATCTAGATGCTGGCTGCCTTTGGAAATGAGCGGACCTGGGTTTGGCATGGCGCCAGACTGTTTAACACCTAGAGCATAAGACATTGAGCTGTAGATGGCCAATCGCCATGCTTCACCTGTCGTCATCTCAGCTTTGTATTTTCAGTTCTGTCAATCTTACAGCCCCCACCCCACTCCCCCCACCCCTCCGTCATCCTTGTATTGATTGAGTGTCCACAGTTAGCAGTCCCCTCTGGGTTTTTACCTACAACTCTGATGGCTGGGTCTCCACTCGGCACAGAAATCAATTTGTTGCTAATCCCAGACTAGAGCTCCTGGTTGGATGACAGATCCACTGTAAGCCTTCCATTTCTGGACGAAAGTGTAGGAAAAATACGAAGCTATAGCCCCACGTGCAATCTGGACTATAGTGTCTGTATATTTGTTGAGGATTTGTGTGTGAGTGTGTGTGCTAGTGTCTGTGTTTGTGTGTGTGTGTGTGTGTGTGTGTGTGTGTGTGTGTGTGTGTGGCTTAATAGCAATGTGATTAAATGATGTTCGCTTACTACACTATCGTAGGTATTTTTATACTTGTGTTGATAGATTTATGTGTCTTCCTGAAAAGTTTTCAAGTATTTTTGACAGTCAGTAAACCCCATGCTTCATATTTGAGCTCTTTGGATAACCTATTTATACCTGACAAAAGTCTCACAACCTAATGTCAAGCTTAATTTGAACTGCTGTATTGAAAACCGCAAACTGAATTTGAGCTGCTATAGAAAGACCCAGGTGGGTCAGCCCTGGCCTAAACAACAGAACTCAATTCACAGAAGAAGGTCATTTATTTGAATGCAATGTGAACTACTTTTAATCATCCCCTTGCATTCTCTCTTCTGCTTCTAGATATATTTGTTGTTTTGATGTGTATGTACAAATAATGTATAAATCATTACAGTCCATGCCTATGTAAGATAATATAGATGCTGTTGATGTTGTTAGCTGTTATTCATGTTTAGAGAAAGCATAGCAAGGGTATGGTTTATTGTTTTGTTTCCATCATTGCTTTCATAGCCAAGGATTTGGCAGACAGAAGGATTTGTCCAGAAAGGAAGGCGAAGAAGAGATCAAGACATAGGGCCAGACATTTAAAAACTAGAGTGATGAGGGACAGTTAATAACTTCATATAATGGAATTAGACTCTGAAACAACAAAGTCCCAGTAGTAATCCATTCCAATCCATGCATTATTACTTCATCCTAAAGGAAAACATACCCTATGCTCAGTCCGCATTATTATTGAACAGTCTGTTGGGGTAATAGTTTGGCTGTGCTATGAGGACCGTTGCATGATGCTCATGCACTAAAATGCCATAGATATTACATTGTAGGTCAGGCTCTGTTCTGAAATCAATCATGTCTCCCACTAATTCCTTTATGTTACGAATTATTAATTTAATTTATCCTCAGATGGTTATAAAAATAGTATCAATCATAAATATGAAAACTCTGTCTGTCTGGCCAGTGCTTGTTGAATAATGAAACGGGCTCACAGTCTCAGACATGAAGTTGTGACTAGGCCAGAGGGATGTTATAAGAAAGACAATGAGTCTTGGGTTCAACACACATTCATTTGTTGCCCATATGGTCACCATCATCTTCCATCTCAGGACCTCATTAGACTGACAGACTAAAACCCGTTTCAGACATGCTATGTGTGAAATCACAACATGGCTTTTAATGGATCACTCCATGGCCCCAGCTCTTTAGTCCAACATACAAATCTCCTGGGTAAGGATGTCATCAAATTTCCATCAGACGGCGATGTAGGGAATTGAGCAGGCCCTCTCTGCCCTGCTTATAATCATAGCACAGCAATTACGGAGTGATTACATCTGCCCTGCACACATATGCCATTTATTTTCATGTGCTTATCAGGCACTCTCAGACAAAAATCTCATTTTTTTTCCCTCTGATCTTCAATCCTGATCATTGTCTATGCTCAGCCCTGCTTTTGTGACTGTGGCTAGCATTATCTGCAGGTCCTCTCTGTCAGGTGTGTCTGGGTCATTTGGCAACAACAGCCAGATTACACAGCACAGAGAACACACCACCGTCTCCCTCTGTGCCTTTCAGCCACTCTCCTTGAGATAGAAGACCTTTGTGTTGGGCGACCTACAAAATCATTTCTTATATCTCATTTTTGTTTGCAAGTGTAATTCCAGCTAAGCTCATTGTAAACGTTCCAGTTTAATTTTCCTATCTAAGACTAGAGAAGAATAATAGATCAACTGTGGCTGATTAATCGCGGATTAACCCTACTGGGTTCACTGGAGGGTAGGTGTACAGACAGGTGGGTTTGATGTTTTTAAAAAGGAGAGTAAAATGAAACATTGTACGTACGAGTATGCAGGCACATGTGTCTGTGTGTGTGTCTGTGTGAGTATGTGTGCATGTGTGTGCGCATGTGCGTGTGTGTGTGTGTATGTGTGTTGCATATATTTGTGGAGAGAGACAGAAGGAGTTCATTCGTAATCTAATGCAATTCATTATATATATATTCATTTTTCTTGGCAAGCACTTTTGTTTTAGCAAAGCAAATTATATTATATGTTTGAATCCAAGAGCAAACAAAACCCCTGAGAGGTACCTCACCCTTCCAGTGCTTTACACGGTTTGGTTGGCTGCCCCCACTTAGTCTCCAGTTAAAGGAGCTGTGTAAGAACATGTTATTTATTTGTTTGTTTGTTTGTTTGTTTCTGGTTAATGAATTCCTACCGTAATTATATCTCTAGTTGTCTGAATAAGACAGAGGCTGTATAGAATGGTGTGTCTGAATAAAGAAAACACATTACTGTAACAATTATGACAACTATAACGGCCATATAATATTGGTCAACCATATCTGTTATAAAATTATGAATACTTACAAGCAAACATTGAAGGTAAGGAAGTAGAAAACCTGCTAGGGATATTTTTGGGAAGATGGTTGAAAGATTTTGAATTGCGAATGTAACTGACACAAAGTGAATTAGCCAAATCACTCCAAAGTTATTGAAGGGGAAACAAAAATAATCCAAATATAAATCCCCTTGCACTTTTAGTGAAGAAACTGCCATTGGACCTTGTTTTCCGCATTCATGAGTTTAAATGTTTATCATTAACAAGTTAACACTCACAGTGAATATGATCACAAAATAACAACAAGCAAAGACCAGCTTGGAAAGTTTGGCCAAAGAGCTCATTCTTCTGCTTCTCCATTGAAGTAGTCATTGGAAGGCCTGGGTTTTGATGGGGCTGCATTTGTGTTCATTTGCCCTGTCTGAATTCTTTCCATCTGTTACTGGGGGAGCATTTCCCTTCATTATGAGACTAATACTACAAGCGAGACTTTTTTTTTTTTATCATTGCTTGCTACGCCTCATTAGAAATAAATGAATTTACATTTGAAAGGTGCTGCCATGAAGTCCCCTAACAAAATCAAGGGGCATGTGTGTTGGGCTGAGGTAAGGCGCAGTGCGGTGCAGCATGAATGTGTCTCAGTGCCATTCAATTTGTGTTGTGTGAAATAGGAGATGCCGCCTGCAGCTCTCTCAACGTTGCGTAATGAGACTGGAGAGGTCTCGGCACATTTTGTCATTAAGATGTGTCTACAGCTAAGCTCCAGTCAGAGGACAATGCTTGTTTTCTCTCTTGGCCTCCTTCCCTTCCCTTCCTTCCTCTCTCTCTCTATTTACGCTCACAATCACCAGGTTTTACAGTCTTCAAATAGTGAAACAAAAGACAAACCAACGCAGCGTAAGTATATAACAACGAGACTCCACTCAAAACTGGTCCTAATGAGTGCAGTGAATCTAGGGCTGGGGTGGCAGGAAGGTTTCAGGTGGCAGTTGAGGGTTTTTTGAAAAGAGGGGTGGGTATTGTGAGAAGGGGTCTGGGTGGATTGTGGAGTCATTAGAGGGATGTCTGACAGGAACAGTAAACAGGCAGCAGTACCTGCGTGGGAAAGAGCTTGTCACATCTTGCCCCAGGAAACTGACAAAATTGTCATCAAAAAGCGCCTCTTCTTTTTCTAGTGGGATCCACACAAGAGAATATATCAAAAGAACTTTCCCCTCGCATTAATTAGCCCGGCACCAATATGCCCGTGACTGCCTAATTGGGTTAGTGCGACATGCCACATTGTGCGGCGCCGCGTGCATTTGCATCTGTTGACTCGGAGGAAAACTTTCCCGAAGGAAAAACAATTTCCTGGTTCACTGGTTCAGGTCTCAGAAAGTTCTCACCACCATCTCCGCCTGACTTTGGCAAGGTCACAGGAGGCATCTCTCAGGGTTACATCTTCATGTCCTTTTGTGTGTTGTTTGAACACTTGCTGTTATTCTTCATTTTCACTGTAATAGACCTTGCACCTGAGTTTACAGTGGAAGAGAAGGAAAGTGGGAGAAAGCAAGACTGAGAACCCATCTGCAGGCATTTCATATGCCTCAGTCAATAGGAACATGACTACAAGTAAATGTACGTGTACAAAGCAGTGATTTTTAAAAAGAGCTTTTTAGTTTTACATTAAACCCAGTATTCATAAAGCATTATAGACACATTCATAAATGGTTAGAATGCATTCATAAAGTCATTAGTGTTCATAACAGTTAATACATTATCATGACTGTACTTATAGGCATTATGTTATCTTTACAACTCAAAGTGTCACAAAGCTTTATAAAGTTTCAGTTTCTTAATTGTCTTTTTATATGCCCAGTACATCATGCCAAATAATGAAGAGTTACAAGCACCCAATGCATACTCTAAGTAAAGTGTGATGAACAGATAATTACTCATGGAAATCAATAAGGCACCATTACAGATAGTAAGTAAAGTGGTGTGTTTCCCTAGTCTCAAAAGGCCAAAGAAGCTTATAAGGCTTTGTCACACTTCAAGCGGTAAAAGGCTTATATGAAACTACTATAATGCCTTATGAGCAGTCATGAAAATATATAAACAAATTGAAATACTAATGTTATTAGTTCTAAAGTTTATAAATACATTATAACCATTTATGAATGCATTTATAACACTTTATTAACGCTGGGCTCATAGAAACGTGTCATATTTGCTATAATTTAAACAACTTTCAAATGTCATTTCGCCCACATCGCTCATGATTTTTTTTTTTTCACAGTAGCCTAAAAATTTGTACTACACTAGCCACTGATGTTGGTTGCATATACAGTGTTAAAAATTGGATGCTAAAATGTGTGAAAATGAATGAATTGAGTCTACCCACCCAGCTGCAGGCTGGATCATTGCCATGCTCTATCCATCGTCCAGGGGATGCAGGTCAGCATGTTATCATTTGTCTGCAAATTAACCTTTGATAAAATCCTGAAATGGAATGGGCGTCAGGGAAAATGTTGGAGTGTGCATTGCTTGTGTTTATAATCCTGGTGAATCAATCATGCTTATCGTCTACAAAGCTACATGATTTGTTTGTTTGGCCTTAATTTCTCTCTCTCTCTCTCTCTCTCTCTCTCTCTCTCTCTCTCTCTCTATCTATCTATCTATCTATCTCTATCTCAAAGTATTTAAGTGAGACATTGAAATTCACATTTCTGTTCCACAGGGTCAAAATGAAATATGACGAAATAACATATCAAACAGTTGATATTTTGAATTCTTTGTATTCTAACTTTTCAAGCTTGCATTCCAACCATATTTGACTCCAACAAGATGAACCACAGTCCAGATACAGTTGTATGTTTCTTGATGTATGTTCTTGCTGATCTCTCTTCATGAACATGTGACTATATCAGTTTTAGCTCCTTTAAATTACTTCTCTTAAATGTGGCCTCAGATATTACTCTCTGTATGCATCACCTGAAAATTCCATAATTACTGTTAGCGTTGTCATACAAGAGATAGGTGCTGTACTGTTTCAAATGAAGTCCTCTCCTGCTCGTACTGTATTAGCTAGAATAATGAGCCCAGTCAGCATGGTACCTGTCAGAGTGTCTCTCATCCTCCCACCAGCACTCGCACAATTACAGGATCACAAGCCCTTGCTTCATCAGATCCCCAGTCGCGAAGAAATGAAAGACAAACAACCTCCACCGCCCCCTCACACATCACCCGTCTCGCCTCAGTTTTGTCTTCTCCCCCTGTTTTTTGCGAGCTTGCACCGTGGAAAGGGAGCTGCTTAAGCGTGTGAATCTGGAAGCCATCTTCAGCTTCACAGCAAGGAGGGTTTAGCTGTGTTGCACTTGCACACCAATAGCTCTCGCTTGGAAACAATACAAGTCCACTATACAGCCATTAGTTTCAATTCACACCTTCATCCCCACACTATCTCCCCTATGGTCAACTTAACGCCAGTGCCTCAGTCTCTTAATCTAAAATCATTGTGGTTATCTACGAGGGTGAGCTTAGCGAGATTGGATTGACAGGAACAAAGGTACAATTTAAGATGGACCATGGAGCACTCGGGGCTTGAGTGCCTTCAAATCCTAGATAATATATTTCTTCATCCGGGATTTAAGACACATAGCTGCTGCAGGTTTGTGAGAAATCAGGGGAGGGGATGTGTGGCTATTGGTTAATCTCAAAGCTGATAAGGCCATCTCTCTTATCTTTGCTTTTGAGGGAAAATGCATCTGATTAATCTGGGAATTGGGGAGAAGGAGGAGAGGGAAAAAAAAATCTACATGTGTGAACACGAAATCCCCTCCAACCCCCCTCTCACACACACACACACACACGCACATTCTCACTCTCTCTATTTCTCTCAGTCCCTCTATTTCTCTCTGTCTCTCATATTTCATTGAATGATAAATGTTTCACAGGATGTCTGGGTTCTGTGTCCTCCAGTGCTTTGGCGCACCTCATCAAAGGTCCAGCTGTGTGGAGTGACAGTGTGCAGCAATCAGTGAAAAGCTCGTACTGTAACCGGATCACTGCAGACGGGTGTCTGCCTGCCTGCCTGCCTTCTTTTGGCATGCAATGGCTGATTCTATTCTCCTTCAGTTCTCGCAGTTCAGAGCTCCTCTTACATCTTTTTCTCTCATGCGACAAATAGCACATGCCAAGCTTAAAAGATTAGACCACTGCTTGGTTATCATCTAAGTCCAACACATGCAAACCATACATTTGATCAAACATATGCAGCCTGCTGAACAGATGGTTGCCTACGCTAAATCACTTAAGACATGTCAAGGCTTGCTTGCATATGGAGGAGTCTTTTGAATAACATCTCAGAATTAAATCACGTTATTTATTTTATTTTTTTTCTCCAGGAAAACTCGTTCACTAAGCTTAGGGTCATGTAAAGCCATTATAAGACTTGGAGTGTTATTAATGTATTGTACAGCGATTGCAATATTGCTGAACACTATGTCTCTCTTTGACTGGTGACCTACTGTCATTTAATGGGAACAACCAGAGTATTTAGTCTTTACTGAATTCCTTATGTGGTTCTGCAAAAATGGAACCACATCGATTGTGTTTTACCATTTTCAAATTAAGTTTGTTGCTATGTTACCATTTACCCCAGTAACTTGGATTTCTAGTGGTTGTGATCAGTATGTTAAGTGGCTATAAACACAATTGAAACTTTTGAATATTCTGAACAGGCAATTAGTTACAAGTTCCCCTTGTGGGTGGAATAGTCAGACCGAAACAAGAGTTCTGATTTGTGTCCCCAGGTGCCTCTGAGCTATTCATCGAGGTCCAGCTGTGTGGAGTGGCATTGTGCAGCAATCAGTGGAAAGCTCTGTCACACTAAACGGTTAAATACTAAAATGGGTCCCTGCCATCTTAGAGTTGCATGGATGTCTGTCCAACCTTGTTATACGAGATTTGGCCCTTTGTAAATAATAGGACATCCTAAGTGGGGAAATGCCTTCGTTCAATAAAATATGGGTTTACTTACTATATGGGTAATACTACCAAATTGCATTTGTTGAGACACTTTGTCGTGTTTTCCTGACAGCGTCAAGGTTTGATCCCACAGCTGTTGTTAAGGATGCCTTCCACAATCAGGAGTCTCCATTTGCATGCATAACCCAACAGATGTGCACAAGCACAGACTCACATCCCCTGTCGTTTAGTTGAATGTGCTTAAAAGTGCTTAAGATATGTTAACATGGATATTTTTGAGAAGTTTATTCCAATCTGCAATCTTAAATCTCCCACCTATGTGTTTAGTCTTTGTTAGACAATGGGATCTAATGGTTTCAGTGTGTGGCTGCTGGTTACTGATGGTCACTTGATCAGAATGAGTAAAGTAACAACAATGGTCTTCACTAGTCAGATACTCCACAGATGAGTGCCACATTCATGAAGCCACACAGAAATGTCTCCTATAATCAGGAATGATAAAACTGCATTCATTCACAATGTTACCTTGACATGAAAAACTATTGAATTAAATTGATAATAATGAGAATAATGCTATATTGTCCAGTCATACCAGTATGGTTGTACAATAGTATCTTACTTACCTAAGTACCTACTAAATATATACCAGTGCCAATGAGGTAGGAAGATAAAGCAGGTACCATCTGCATTAGTTACACCAAGTCTTAGTTTAAACTGAGGTGCTGAGCATATTCAGTTGATTAGAACTATGCTAACACAATATCTAAACTATTCTTCTCCTTTTCTTAAATGACCATTCCATAAAAACAGATTATATACTAGCCCAGGATTAAATATTTGTCATATATTTAAAAGAGTAAATATTTCAAACAACCTTTCTATTGTTTTTACTCATACACTCAAGCTATCTATTTCACATAAATCAATTAAAATATCTACTTTCATTAAATCACGACTTTCTCTCTACATTTTTTCCACCGAGCAGAAGCCCAAAATAAGCACTTATGCAATAAAGCTGTCACTCTAGTCTGATTGGCTTTGGTTTCAGTAAACAGTGTAATCCACTTTCACACTTTGTCCTTTTTTTGAACGTGCATCTGTAGACTAGGCTTGGTCAGTAGCCTGTGATTGCACTAGATTAAATTCAGGTGCCAACTCAGTAATGAGTTGATCTGATGCCACCTACACTTGGCAGTGGAGGGGCTGATTAACTGCACCTTGGCAACTTATAGAGTCTGTCACCAAACTATTCTTTTCCTCTCCCCAAGCACTGAGCAGGGCCATTTGAAAATGAGAAAACAGGAAACACGTCTCAGATTTAGTCTCTGTGATTCAATGAAGAGCTGCTTGCAGCAATTATTTGTTCATTTGCTTTATTTAAATTAGGATTTGCTGCATAGTATAAGTCAAATTTATACAGGAAAACAGGCAGGACAGATGAATTATGCCTGTTTGAGCATCTGTGTTGAAACAAGAGTGTATGAAGTTCTATTCATATTCAGTTTCTTTACCCTGTGGAACAACCCCCTCAAAAACTCTTTGGAAACCAGACAAAACAATTCTCAACTTTTCTAAGACAGACTGAGGCCACTCTTCAAAAGCAGAGAAAACCTACACACACACACACACACACACACACACACACACACACACAGTCATACTGAGAGACAGGAGAGAAAGAGCAGCCTCAAACACACCAAACCAGCTGTGTCAACAGGAGGCAGCTCAGCTTTGAGTACAGGAAGAAAGTAAAAGTCATCATGGCCACCATAGCCGTGGCATTTGACGACGTCCGAGTCAAACTTTGTGAGAGGATTGCAACAGCAGCAGAGTGGTGGAGTGGCTCCTGCCGACTGGAGGACGTGTTGACAGAGGGAGTGTGGCCAGGTTTCCCGGCGAGTTGGTTGTTTGCTCAAGCACTGGCACAGACGCCGCCGACGGGAAGACCTCTTATCCACAATGACATCTAATCAGAGCTTGGGGGCATGCTGAGACACCTCTCTCTCTCTCTCTGTGTCTCTCTCTCTCTCTCTCTCGAATTGTCTTGCATCTTCTCATTTCTCTCACCCACTTTGTAGTTGTGTTGCCACTTTTGTCTTTGTGCCTTTCGCATTCTCTCTTTCACTGTTTTCTCTCGATGTCTTCCAGCCCTTCTCTTCCCTTTCTCTCTCAATATGCCTCTTCCTTTCACCCCACCAAGCCCACCTTTTCCCTCACTCAGAATGAACACCTTATCCA
Organism: Tenualosa ilisha; assembly: GCA_015244755.2. Lineage (NCBI taxonomy): Eukaryota > Metazoa > Chordata > Actinopteri > Clupeiformes > Clupeidae > Tenualosa > Tenualosa ilisha. The sequence continues at coordinate 2,864,437 of PYXC01000629.1, forward strand.
GATGTTAATGAAACTGCCGAGGCTAAACGTCTTGCCTTTGTGCTGGTCCCGATAGCGTGATTGAGTGTTATCATCATCCTTGGCACATCTAGTGGCTTGGGGCTTCTGTTGCATTTAATTGTGCCTTCCAAGGCAGGAGTGTTTATCTGGTGCATTAGGGTACACCATGGTACGCTTTTAGGAGGCTGACACTCACACTCTATTTGAATCTCCTGGTCTTTCTCCATGGCTCCACTGCTTACAGACTGCCAGGCTGCCTGTCTGTCATTTCAGGTCTCTCTTCGAAAGTGTATCTAATTGGACCCTGAGGACTTGCAGAGGACAGTCACCTCTCCGAACCCTTGACTGAGGTGATCATACTGCCTTCATCTGAGTACTTGAACACTGTTGAGCTGCTTTGCAGGTGTCCAAACATGGATGGCATACACTTTGGCTACTTGCCTTCTGTGAGGAGCTTTCATATCTAGTGTATATGCTATCATGCTATTACAGTTGCCTCTGCAACATAGTCAATAAATACTGCTATTTATAACTACGCTGTCATTAAAACAACAATAACAACAACAGTAGCAACAACAAAATGCTTTGTGGTCTTGGATCACTAGAACAGGCCTATTAGGATGATGCAGCAGAGATGAAGTTATTTGTCTATAGTTTTACGAGCTTATTTGCCAAGCACCCCTCTGTTATTTCTGATGGCACAAACACATTAAGTCAGTTGGTGACAAGATGCACACTGCTAACATTTAAAACTCCCCATATGGTTTACATCATTAGTTGATAAAAACAGTAATCTGAGTGTTTACATTGCAAGCTGTCACAGTGCCTCTCTCCAAACCAGACTGGAGGCAAAGACAAGACAAGACAATCTCTCTTCAGGCACTGCCATGATTGCTGTGATATGTCTCAGACATTGTTTTTTATGCTGACACAAATGAATGCATACAAACAGCCATATGTATAGTGATTTCTAATGTAAGATATCTGTATACAACACACATGTCCTCTCTTCATATATGTCAAATCTGAAGACACTGATGAGATGGGTGCATTAAGTAGTCATTTAGAGCTTTCGTTGGATTTGGAGTGATATGTTGGTGATAACACAAAGGCAATACATTAAATGGCTGCTAACATGCTAACAGAGAACCACAAAATGTATTAGATCAGGATAGAGAGTGGGATAGAGGGTGTCTCCTCTTGTATGCTCCAAAAATAAAAAGTATATATTTTGTGTGCTATTGTGGGTTTGGGATGTCACAGTAATACAATGAAATTGACTGATGTGTTCATCTCTGAAGTATCTGTATGTGATGTAGTTTGAAATGCTCAGGCAGGACTCTGTTGATTTTGTGATGAGTATATTTTGTCTGATAGACTATGAGTTATTTTATATGCCCAAGAGCATCGACATTAGAGCAAATTGATTATGATATCTATCTTAAGAGCATAACCGGCTTTAATTAGCCTAATTAGGAAAGGTAATTTTAATTTCACCCTGTTAAAAATAGGTTAAGACAAGCCACTCTTACATCTTAAACTGGGTGGTAGAACATCAGGTAAATTATTTGAAAATAATGCCATCATGCCCTGCTTATCGTTATAAAAGTAATCCCATCCATCTGTGTTTTATTTTCAAAGTGTATTTAAAGGATGGAGAGCAGTTAACCGCCTGACTGCTCCCTCACCTATGTCACCTTTTGCAATTACAGTCCCATGATCCTATCGTGGAGACGGCTTCAAATCAGTATGCAGGCTACTCTCCGCTATTATGAGTTAGAGGCTGTGCATATACTGTATGTTTTAATTAGACATGCCTCAAGTGGTTTAAGCCTGAGAGACAAAAACATTAAGTAAAATGTTAATTAAAGTCACAACAGGAAGAGGGAAAAGAAAAAAAAAATCTTAATTGTTTTCACCGAGGTTCTCCTTTATGAGTCCAAAAATAAGTCTCAGAAGCATTGGCGCTAACCTTACATGTCAGGGTGGCCTACATTTGCAGGTTCCCGTGTGTCTCTGTGGTGGCTGTCACATGGAGTTTTACCTGCTGTTCCCAATATAAGTGCCAAGCCTTTCGCACAGCACAGAACTGGAGCGAAGTGAGAAGCTGTCGTTGAAGACTTCATTAAGTAGTGCTTCTGGGTCGATAAGAGCAGCACATAAAAACATACAGACGTGAATTTGACCTATGAAAGCCTCTGATGTTTTTCAGAAGTAATGTGGAACATGCAAATACCACGTATATGTAAGCAGCACACAGTAAAATACATAAGAATAAATATGTCTGTGTGTGTGTATATATATGTCCTATATATTTATTTATTTTAACTTTATTTATATATTTTTAAACACTAGCCCTGTGCATGTACATTTGTTGAGTATTATTTCATCTAAACAACATGGCTGTCTTTATTTCAGGGTCTTTGGCAAGTGTGAATTTTGCGCTGGGACAGTAGACCTGTCCTCTTCGAGCAAAGATGGATTTAGTAACTCTCCCCCGTAGGGTGAGGGACACGCACCAGGGAGGCAAGACGACCATGAGGCAAAGGCACCAATTCTGCTGTGAATTATGGAAGCTAAGCTAGTGCTAGTTTCCTTTGACAGACCATAAATCATGGAAAATGTTAAACTTTATTTATTTTTTTACTTATTTCTCTCGCCACTCTGCACTTTTTCCCCGTGTCCTTCAGGCAATGCAACAGCAGAGAAGCTGCAGTGGATGCAGAGGTACAGGCTCAGTCCTGGCCAAGGTGTGCAGGCTCCCTCCGCTCCCTCCCCATGTTTCCTGGAGCGTGTGCATCTGACTAAATCACCCCGACAGCCATACACACTTGACTGACAATCCAGAGCTCCGATGACAAAGGAGAGTGAGAACATTCTCTCTCTGACCTTCAAGTCAATTGAAGTAGTTTATTCAGTTATTCACTTATCTGTTCTCCAGCCCTGCAACAGTAGGACGTCGTCAGTGTATTGGAATTACTTTAGGTATAGTAATGTTTAAAATGAACCTGCATGTATTTTAGTGACCATATATACACGTTTCCTTTCAAAGTTTTCAAGAATCCTCTTTTGGTCTTATGGTCTTTTCAACTTTTTTATTTCTGTCATCTCTGAAACTTTCTCTCTGGTCTCTCTCTCTCTCTGTCTCTCTGTGAGTGTGTGTGTGTGTGTGTGTGTGTGTGTGGGGGTGGGTGAGTGGGTGGGAGTGTTACATGCATGTAGGGTCCTGCAACAACATAATAGAAAGAAGAAGAGAACAGCATAATAGAAAGAAGAAGAGAAGTAAAGTGAGAAAGAAGAAGAATGAGATGCAGTGGGCGTGGGTGATAATGGCTTTTCTCTCTACTTGTTAACGGAGGTTAATGAGCAGCACAGAGCACAGCTCCCTCCGCAAGCACCACATGCATGTGGAATGAGACAAGACACCGGAGCATTTTTTTCTCAAGGTCAAAGTCTGCTGATTCGTCCAGTGTGAGGGTTGAAGCCTTTCATTCATAGCAAAGATGAAACACCAGAGACGGGCCACTATCCTTCAAAGTAATTTTGTTTGGCATGTGCCATCGTTTCCTTTTCGAACTATTGTGTGCTGAAAGGCCCCCTAGCCAGATTAGTCACAACATTCACAACTCTTAATGGAAGCCTTAATAGTGGAGGACACCACAAAAAGAATGACTAATGACTTCACTTCTGCGCTGAAGAAAATATATCTGCAAGGAGACTCAGTGTAATACAGGCCCAGCATTCACTGAAAGACACAGAAATACTATTGCACATCTACATCTTCTGTAGCTGAAACAGAAGGCCCTTATGAGTTCTTGGGTTCTAAGACATGCACTTCCCAATCTCTGAAATCTCTGCTTCATCATACTGTGCAGTCTTTGGGAAAGGGTATGGATAGGGAGGGGAGTTGTCAGACACTTTTCACATTTTATTAGGATCATTTCCCAAATAATAAGATGTTACTTAGTCAGTTTAGTACGTCAGAACTCTAGTGCCAACATCCTTGGACTGTTGTAGCTGGACGTTGAATGGCAAAACAAGCATCATTTTCAACATAATCAGAATATTTTTTTTCTTCCAAATAATTCTGATGGTCTCCTGATTAATTGGTTTGGCATTTAGATCAGGTCAGGCTTAAGTCAATACTTCACTGCCATATGACAAATATCAATAAACCTTATGGATCACTTGCTATATCCCGCCCAATAATGCGGGACTCAACACTTAACACAGACAACATCCCAGCAACCCAGCACCCATTTACCTTGTACATCCTTGACAAGAATGCATCAATCAATGAATACATCCCAATTTCTCATAAAACTGCCATTTATATTCATTCTAAGCTTTTAAGGTCAGTGGGCAAGAAAGCCGCAAAAAAGGCTAAAATAGACGAGTTGGTGGGATAGGGGTGGGGGGTGAAAAAAAAAAAAGCAAAGAAAATCAATTAACTGACAGTGTTATTTAAAGAGCCCACCACAGCAGTGATAATGCACTCTTAGCAGTATACAGTTACAGACTGGTGGTTAGTTGGAGCCAATTGCGGCCCGGTTGGATTTCATGTTGCTGTCATGTATCCTCCTGCCAATTGACTGAAGTGCAGTCAAAGAGCTGAGGGGAGATGAGGAGATAAATGCTGATGGGAATAGTGTGCGTAGAAGACAGAGGAAGGGAGGGATTTTTCATTCGCTGCCCCCCCACCCGCCTCGCTTTCGAAAGGCACATCAATGATTTAACGTGGCGATGGCCCTTGTGCAGAGATTAAAGATAGCCCTGAGTCCAAACAAGAACCACGCTGGGCTGAAATCACCAGGCACCAGCAGGAAACTGGTTGAGCATCTGCCACTGAGGTGTTGAGGAAACATGGGGCTCATGGATGTTTAAGAAGCTGTGGAGTAGGATCAGTATGCTTGCATCTTGTTCTCCATGGCTGTTTTACTCTCTGTCCAACACTGTTTTCTTTTGTTTCCTCTCTCTTTCCCTCCCGTCATTCTCACTTAACCTTTTGTTCTCTTTATGCCTGCTCTACTTTAGTTTTCTCGACTTCTTTCTTGTTTTTCTTTCCACGTTCCTCTCTTTCTCTCTCCCCCCATCTCCCCACCACCTCTCTCGTCTCCCCTCTGTCCTCTCCCCCTGCAGGCCTCAGGTGCAGGCTCAGGCACACTCTTAATGTGTGCCGCGCCAGTGTCAGGAAGAGACTATTGATTCATGGTTCCTGGGGTAGAATCTGACACTTTTTTATGGATTTTGGGGAGATAAGAGACAGCCCCTTCAGCCTGCTGGAGAGCAGCACCTCCTCCTTCTGCCAGCCCAGGGAAGAGAGACAGAGGTCAGCCCTGATCCCCGACCAAGGGCAGGTGTGTGGAGGCTGTGAGCAGGGGAAGAGGGCTGGGGGAAGGGTGTGGGGTAGTTAGGCGTTTAGGGTGCTTGTGGTGATCGAGGGGCCCATGAGAGGAGAGGGGTGATGGTTGTGTGTGTGAATGGGTGTGGAGGAGAGGGGAGGGGAGGCTGCTTAATGGACAGAGAGGGATGATCTGGGGCTGCTCCGCTGGCCAGCTGGGAGGCAGGGGTCTGGCGATGTGGGCAGGCCCACCCACACACCCTGTTACAGGGAGGAGAGAGTAAAGACAGCTGCATCCCCGACCTGCAAGTCCACAAGACCCAGCCTCTGAGCAAGGTCTGACATCTACAATGAAGAGAGGTCACTCCAGCCATGTCTTTTTCTCTCTCTCACACATAGTCTCTCTTTCTGTCTCTGTCACACATGGACATGGACACACACACATACACACACACACACACACACACACGCACACTCAACCACAGATATAAATATGCAGACCAAAATATGCAGATACAGATATGCAACAGAAAAATGTCCAGAGGTATAGGCCAAGACACATGCATGAAAACACCAGCTCCCACCCCATCAAACACACATACGTACATACAAACACACACACACACACACACACACACACACACACCACACACACACACACACACACACTTACATATGTTCATTAACTCCCATACACTCACAACCCTCATCTATGACTTACAGTTGGACACCAGAAGAAGCCAATGTGTGTTGAAACCCTGGTGATAAGGACTGCCCAAGCTGTCCAAATCTGCTCTCTGTCACTTATTTGAAAGCCCCTGCACAGGGCATGGGGCAAATGGAGCTCTAATAGGGATGACATTCTCCCAAAGAGAGGAGACATTTTGGAAATGTTAAGCCTTGTATTTAAATGAAGAGGATAATCGGCCCATCCCTTCCTTGGAAGGCAGTGGCGTTGGAAGGATTAGGTTGGGAGGGGAAGAGGAGGAAAGTGCCTGTTGGGCGTGTGGGTGTGTGTGTGTGTGTGTGTTTAACTGAGGAGAGGCGTAGAGTAATTGGCACACACTGGGTGTGTCCAGTGGAACAAACATTTTTAATTTCGCTGACGGCCAAACATGACGGCCAGCCAGCCTGCCCTGTTGCTTGTCTGCCTCGGATTACTTCGCCCACGTTGTCGGCCCTCGCTGACATGGCGTCACTCGGCAGCTTAACACGAACACGACAAAAGCAACACAGCTACCCTGATAACTGGAGGATGTACTTGGGATGCGACTGCTTTCATTTCGGCCTGGCCCGTGTTCACCACCAGTGCAAGCCTTGTCTTCCTAAAGAGATAAAGCAGGTCAAAAGCTTTATCTGTCTTGCTCTAGATATTAAAGTGGAGGATGTTGTCAAATGAGCGATAAAAGACTGAGACAGATAGTATGTCTAGTTGAATTGAAGTGCAATTTACTTGGGAACAATACCCACAGGCAAGTCGTGTGTGCTCAAGGTTAGATGATGTGCTTTGGTGTTTAGAGTAGGGTTTCCTCTGTTAGGAAGACTCTCACACACACTGTTGTAGCGTCACTGTCCTGTGAATCCAAAATAGAGGTTCATTTCTGTGGGCAGGACAACTCAGAAGGGCAAAATGTCTTTATCAGAAAAAAGGCAAAATAAAACAGGTATTTGAAATGAATAAAATGTTATCTGTAGTTATGCATACACAACCACACAAAGTCATTCTTTCTATTGCTCTCTCTCTCTCTCACTCTCTCACACACACAGACATACTAATATAAAATCTGGGTCTGGGGTGTAAAATTCCAGCTGCATTTTCATGAAGTCATCTAAGTCTATTGACATTTTACTGAGGGAGAAATTAACCACTGGCCTTTTACTCTCTTGATGACCTTTCACTGATCCAAGAATGGATATATTTTTCCCTATCTACTGAGAGAACCTGGAGGGTAAGACAGCATAATCTTCTGATTCATCACCTATGTCAGATATATGCGTTTATGTGAGCTGCATGTGTTTTATGCCATTCCTTTGCTTTTATTTGATTTCATACAATAAGATAATGCTTTTTATTACTTTTTAATAATATTCGTTCCTGACATGAATATTTACCACCAAGCGCCATTTTGTAAAAAGAGCATTTATTTCAAAGTTTGTCCGCTTCGTAGATTGAAGCACATCATAAAGCAACAGTACAATGTTCATAAAATATAAGTGTGATGCTGTAACATTTTTCTTACATGTTGAAATACTGATATCTGTATGTATACTAAAATAAGAACTTTTAAAATTGTACAAATAGTTACCATAAAATTGACATAGAAATTAGCCATTTTTTTCTTCTCACTGCGACAGGACAGATTGCTATTTTCTCACAAGGGAGAATAACATACGCCAATAAAGAAACAAAGAAATGAAAACAAATGCAAACAATAAGCAATAATCAATAAAATAATAGTCGAATAACAAAAAAGAGATTGACGTGAACCAATAGGCGCAAGTTTGATCCTCAAGAGACATATCTGCACACTGTACTGTACATACGCTATATGTTTTCAGCTTGCTTTAGGATATATTTTTCAAGTTACAAAAAAATGCACTGCGTTGCAAGAGTGTCTGTTATTTAAGGCGTTTCTGAGCTCACAGGTTTTCTTAGTCATTTATCATTGGTGAACGTGGGCAGGACAAAGGGGAGTTCTTCTTGATTCGCCAAACACATACCGAGTCACATTTTTGCTGTATCCGTCTGGTTCCGGTTAGCATAAAAAGAGGACGATCCATTCAGCAAAAAACAGAAAACTCCATAGGTGGAACAGAGGCCAAACATATGAGGCCAGTCCAAGTTTGTTGTGGTGGTTTATTTTTTTGTGTTTTGTTAATAAGGCAACTGTTTTTAATCTTCTTTTTTTCCTCTTCTTTTGTGAGCTCATTCACAGTATCAACATCCCATGTCTCTCTGTGACCTACATCCTCAATGCTCAAACCTGCGAACCTACAAACAACAGAAAGTGAACTACATTGTGACTGATTCCTTCCCTCCCTCTTTGTATCTGCATACAAGCCATTTACATACATCCCACAAAGGTGTCTCAATTATTATTATAATTTTTATTATTACTACTTAACATGTTCTTTACTTCTGTCTTTCTCTCTCTCTCTCTCTATTTTTCTCTCTCTCGTTTGCTCTAGTCCATCAGCTTTGTATCCCAACCTCTATATTTCATTTACTACCCCTTCATAATACTTTCTGTTTTTTTTTCCCATACAGGGATGAAGTATACCATTTGTATACTCGTAAAACAAACAAACTAACTAAAGTTTACTATAAATAGATGGATTCATGGTATACTTATAGTAAACTTCACACACTACACGTAGTTAGTTGACAGAGGAGGGGTGGGGTGGGAAGGAGCATCTAGGTGAGGAAAGTGGAGGTGGTGTTTAGGGAACAAGAGGGGAGGTAAGGTAGGGGGGCTGTCCATCAAGCCAGGTGGACGTTAAGAGTTGTCGTCAGCCGAGTCTTTGGTGCCATACAGATCGGCCAGCTTCTTGAAGCGCGGCCCCCAGCTTTGGAGATAGTCGTAGTCCAGGTCCGAGTCTGTCGTGACTGACTCCAGGGAGCTGAGGGAGCCCGCCACCGAGCCCCGGCCCTCGTAGCCGTAGATCTGGATGGAGTCATAGGGTGGCGCCGTGGGGTCATTGTCCGCGTCTGAGATGCGCGTCTTGATAAACTCATCAACGTCCACACTGTTAGCCACGGGCCGCACGCCGGGCCTCATGGGATACTGGAGCTCGGGCTTGATGTCCTTACGAGGCAGGAAGCCATTGGCTCCGTCAGGGTTCTGCAGCGTAGCGATGTCAAAGGCCTCTGTGTCCTCTTCGCCACCGCCCTCATCGTCGTACGTGATGATGTTCTCACGGATGTCCTCCTCCTCAAACACAATGAGCGGCTCCTTCTTCTGTCTTCGCAGAGCCACAAACAGCACCACGATCGCTGTGACACACACAAAAAAAACCACACAGAACAACACTGCAATGAGAAACCAATTCAGACTCCATCACAGATCACAGGAAATTACCTTCGAGTGTTTGAGCTCCGGCTCTGATGAAAGTACATCTATTGTTCTGTTCAGTTGTGCTTTGGGACGTTGGTGGAGTGAGCTACTGTACACCCGCGCATCAAAACAAAGGTGCGATATTGATTTTCCCCTTTAGCGACTTATTAAAGTCGGTTAAATCGTAGGCGTGTAATCATCATCATGGGCTTGTGCTTACTTAATAAATAATATAATCATATGCTAAATATTCTGTCAAGCATCTGTTCCATAAATACTTTAACTCTCCTGGTGAGACTGCTGAATAAAGATGCGTTCCTCCGTACCCAGCCAAATGTAAATATTAGAGATGACGTTCCCTAGGAATACAGACAAGTACATAAACCTGACAAGCATCTCTAAATTGTAGATGACTTTGCTGTTTTTCGCTGTTTAAAGCCAGATTTGAAAAAAAAAATAACCTCTTTTTGAACAGATAGAGACACATGGAGTATGACTGGAATAATCATTTGTGGTGGTGAGTATGTGCATGATAACTCAAGTTTCACAGTGAACTCCACAATGATGACAAATATTATGCTGATGATGATGATGATGATGACAGATTATCAATGATTATTATGGTTGCAATGATGATGATGATGATGATTTGAACAATAGCAAAATGGCTGATGATGCCCTAAGCGCCTTACCCAGCAGAATGACGATGCAGGCCAGGATGGCGATGAGAGCCCCGGTGCTTAAGCCAGCAGGTAGGATGAAAGGCTCCACATTGCAGGACAGGATGGTCTCCTTGCTGTCGCAGCTGCATACACGGATGGTCAGGGTCTGCGTGCTGCTCAGAGGAGGCACCCCATTGTCATTGATCTCAATGGGCAGGAAGTACATGTCCTGGGTCATTCGACTGAAGCCCTTGCGCATCACATAGATGCTGGCTGTGCTGTCTGTTTGGAAGGCAAACAAGGGAAAATAACAAGTAGAGAGGTAAGGTAGTGTACAAAGAACAGATGCTAAATTCAAATGTTGGGTTTCAAATAATGAGAGACAAAAGAAATCAAAGCAAACAACTAAAAAAATAAAACGGCTACGCAGCTGATTGTGAAACCAACCCCCTTCCCCCCAACCGTCATCTCCCATGGACGACTTGCTGAGGTGGCTGTGGAGTGAACACTCACACACCCCCACCACATCTCCCCTGATCCCACAGAGAGAGATGGGGGAGCAATGGGGTGAGAATCTCCCCACCGATAGCACATTCATGTTTAATACCGAGCACATTTATCAGCTTTTGGAAGTGTAATCAAAGTCCGTGCTGGAAGGTAGCTCGCTAGCGGTATTGGTTTTTATTTGAAGCCGAGAGAGAGAGACAGAGCAAGAGAGCAGAGATAGAGTGAGTGAAGGAGAGAGAAAGAGGAAAGGAGGGAGGAAGGGAGGGAGGAAGGGGGAGGATGGAACGGCGCCAGGCTCCGCTTCCCCACCTTAGTGCAAGGTCACACTCCCAGCAGAGATGGAGTGAGTTCATTTAGGGGCCTGTGGCTGTGTAATTTTCTCTCCCCTAAGCGCCCTATGTCGCCAGCCCCCTCCACCTCCCCTCTGGCTCCCCTGTGCTTCAGCCAAACCCAGAGACACAGAGAGAGAGAGAGAGAGAGAGAGAGACAGACAGAAAGAGAGAGAGAGAGAGAGAGAGAGAGAGAGAAAGAGAGAGAGAAGGATGTCGGTAATGATATGGCTGCTGTGCTCATATACCATGACGCGCAGGATGGGCTCTATCCGTCCAGCGCCCATCCATTATAATTCTATATCGCACTCTGTCAAGGAGATTACCATTCGCCCAGTAAAGTATCACTTTGCCCCCAATCTGAACAGTAGAGACGTCCTCTGGGGGTGTTCTCTGGCCTACAGCGCCTGTTCCATTCCATCTGAGGAGCCGTCTTGCAGAGACTGTGGACTCTACCTTACGCAATAATATGTGACAGTACAAGGAGAACAGGCCCTTTGGGCACACCGCTGCATGTTGATGAAATAAATATTGATTTTGCAGAATCAAGGGTATGGTGAGAAGTATGGGATTCTGTGTTCATTATCATAGCGCTCCCATCAATAATTTAATATGATAAGGCAGTCCACCTTGCTCAACCTGGGTAGCAGTGTAGTGGAATTTATCACCTCATTTGACACAGTTGATTTTCTCACAGCAATAATTCCTAATATTTTCACAGCGATCACCGGTGCATGAAAAGCACACTAATAGGTCTTTGGTTATTAATTACAGAACAGAAGGACAAAAACCATTATCCACATCTGCTATAATATCAAAGATGTGGAGAGAGAAGGCAAGAGATTTGGGTTTTAGACACAGTATTGCAAGTATAGGTCTGATATGATTATGGGAACAACTCATAATACTCAACTCAACTCAACTCAAAAAAACAAACAAAAAAAACAAACAAACCAAAAAACAGTCCAAATCCTTGCAGATTTCTGCTCGTTTTTGGACAAATGGGATTCATTCCCCCTCTGTTGATGCAAAGGTAAGTGTTTGAAGTCCACCATAATTCCACTATAATTGACAGCGAAGGAGAAAAATGTACAGAGCTCAATAAAGAGAGGGAAAGACAAATGCGGGGACGAGAAAGATGGTGAAATCTTACTCAAATCATTTTGATAAAGCTCATCTGGCTCGCCATGAAGCCAGTAAATCGTGTGGGGCTCAATCTGTCTCCCGCATACTGTTGGCTTTCAAAAATGGCTGCTTAAGCCCCCACTCATTTCCTTTTTCATTAAATAAGATGGAATTGGGGAAAGAAGCCATCGTTCTGCCTGCCAACCGTCTCTACAGACACCCCACCCTGTCCTCTGACTGTCTGGGAGGGATTTAACTGTGATTTTCAAATATCTCTTTAAAGAGCAATTAACATGTGAGTGTTTCCCGTCAAACAGGGCTGCGAGGCATTGACAGCACGGCTATTCCACATGGTCATCCTTTTAATGAAGACACAACAGATGACAGCAAGCTCAAACCGGGAAAGGATAGGAAGAGAAAGAAAAAAAGAAAAAAAAAAAAAAGAGTTGGCAGACAAACTGTACTGGCACAAAAAAGCAGTTGTCATGGGGGAGACTTTGAATAGCCGTATGTTGCTAAGAGTAATGTCATCCAATCGCTGGCTTAGCAGTGTGCTAGAAATGATTGGCAGCGGTGGGTAATGACACCCACCATTACATTGCAGTGAGGCAAAGTTTGTTCCACAAGTTGTTAACTTCTGATGCTCAACATGTAAAATGCTAGGAGATGCTTGGGTTTAAATCTTGTCTACTTTAGACTTGATAATATTTTTGTTGGCATTTTAGACCATGTACTAAATTCTAAATTCCCAAATCTCAAGATGACCACATATTTTACCTCCGTGTTCCCACATGTTGTTTGTGATTTCAGGCTCAGTAATAATAACATCTACAAGTCCATTAAATCATTCTATTATGAATTCTAAACATCAACACTCACACTGAAATAATTCCTTCTTACATACTTATTAGACAGATAAAGGATGAGAGAGAGAGAGAGAGAGAGAGAGAGAGAGAGAGAGAGAGAGAGAGAGAGGATAAACAAACTAAGATACAAATATGTGCTGTTAACTTCCTGCTATGAGCAGCCAACCTTTCAATCCCCCTGACCTTCTCTGCTCTAAAGTCACACAGGCATTTGTGTAAGATTGTGTTGGGTGGATACAGCATTTGGTGGGCACCACCCAACTGCTCCCCGACCTGACTCTTCCAGCACTAGTCCACCCTATGCCCTAACACAGATGGCCAGAGTCTCCATGAGATCACAGTGACAGCAGTATCGGCAGCTGTGCTGAGGCCTCTTTGTGGGTTAGCTTTAGCGTCAGTGGCTGGGGAAATGGCATAGTCGGCAGGATCTTTTTTTGGACACAGTATGATCAGACACCCGCCTATGTGTTACCAGAACAAAGACTTTGCAGGGGAGAAGAGTATGTGTGTCTGCAGTGGCACTGTGTTGGGAGGATAAATAATATTAATTGAGGCTTCATTGAATAGAGACCACCAAATTACACTGGCCTGTCCTCTCGAAGGGCACGGAAAGCATTGCTGAATCATTCTCAGGGATCGGCCCATCTGGCATGTGGGAATCAGAATGAACAGCAGTCTTCTGACCAGAACATTAAATAGGCTGAGGCTGGGAGCTAGGAGTTTTCAATAATCATTTTCAGTGTTGCTTTGAAAAATGGTGGTTTTGAGAAGTGGAAAAGTGGTAGAAAAGTAGCAGTAGTAGGTTGTTGATGTGGATGTGGCCCTCACCTTTGTTGTCCTTCAGAGTGAAGTTGTGGTTATTAGCCACCTCAGGGGGCAGACTGAACTGGAAGTACTGTCGGTGGGCCATCTCATCCCTGTCAGTGGCACTGACTGTTTCAATTAGCTACACAGCATAAGGAGACAAACAAGGCATGCTGGTGAGTTAACTGATTCTATTACAATCACTTAATTTTTCTTTACTATTGTTCATTTTGCAATACTGAATATCCACAATGAAAAAAAAAATAGACCATGACAAAATCAGAATTCAGATGCACATACAAGCATAGCAGATATATCACAGAACACGGTGCCACTCAATCTGCATGTTTGCCTACTTTGGTTACACTTACTTTTCCTGGTACAACATTCTCACAAACAAGGACTTCATTGTTTGTGGCAAATTCTGGTGGGTTATCATTCACATCTTTGACTTTAATGTTTACTCGAACTTTGGAATCTTGGTGGTGTCCTCCTGTAAGCACAAACAAACACATATTTTTAAGCTACAAAAAATCTAAAAAGTCTAACAGTCTAGTCAGATCACAGAGCCAAGGCTACATATAAGGAGACAAAGAATGTGTCCTTAAACAAAAGCTAAAACCTCCTTATTATGAGAGCTTGCGTTTGATCAGTAAAGCTGCATGAATAACCAAACTCATCAAATTATCCAAAACACACGAGATGGGAAAGCATGATTTTTCTCAGCACTGCAGACCACACAAAAATACCACACATCTCCCTCCGGAGACAATGCATAAATAAATGTATGACCATCTTCTTTTTTTCTCTGGATTTGTATGTGCAGTGTTTAGGCTGAATGCAGCCATGTTTTTTTTTTTTTTCTTTTTGGGTTGAAATGGGTAATCTGTGGTTGTCTGCTCAGAAGCACTCCGGCGTCAGTTCTACCACATGAGAGCAGGGAGAGAGTTAATACAGAGACCATCTACACAAAAAGAATGTGGTGTGTGTGTGTGTGTGTGTGTGTGTGTGTGTGTGTGTGTGTGTGTGTGCTGTTTCCTGAGCCTGCCTTTTCATTTTCAACCCAAAATGAAGGGTTCCGCCTACCAATCTCTGTGGCGCTGACACTGATGTTATGCCAGGCCTGATTCTCGCGGTCCAGTGGACGAGTAGTTTTGATGACGCCATCCTCAGGAGTGATGCTGAAAAACTGATCCAGGTCTGTGTAGCGGGGAATCATGTACCTGCGCACAAACGAAGAAGAGTTTGATATAATGTCTAAGTGCCTAAGATACACATATAGTAAGAACTGGTCTACAGGTGAATGTATGCAAATGTTACAGTGAGACATACTGAGAGCATACGATTAAGATGAAAATGAAAGTTTTCTGCAGTATGAGTCTGAATCCAAACACTTACCGGACATGATTGTTGGCTGTGTCAGTGTCCCTTGCATGCACACGCCCCACCACAGTCCCCTCGGGCGCATTCTCCTCCACCTCGAAACTGTAGCTGGCCTCGCTGAAGACCGGGGGCTCGTCGGCGTCCTCCACGCTCACCTTCACGGTGGCTGTGTCCTTGTACGGCCCCCAGGCCATGAAGCGCGGGTCGACATGGGGGTTGCAGGCCTCCACCTTCACCGTGTATGTCTTCTTCTTCTCATAATCCACCACCTACAAACACAGAATGACCTCAAGGTCAGCATATATATGTGTGTGTGTGTGTGTGTGTGTGCTGAACAGGCTGATGAATTGTGGTGAGTGGTGAACTGGGAGCAAAATCACAGAAAGGGCTCTTGAGGCTTTTATATCCTGAGATTAAGATTAAGATGCCAAATTCATCAAACATGTCCCTCATAATGCATTTCCACATTTATGTGAGCTACTACAATCTGGTTTTCTTTGCGATGTAGCTCTGAAGGGGGAGGCTAGAGGGCACTGTTGCAAAGAAAATGGCTCTGCACAAACAAGTCCAAGCATCCTTTGAAAAGAGGGCCATTCCAAACTAACCTGTATCAGTATCAGCAATGGCAGGGCATGCACATTAGCAAGCAATGAATGCAATACACACTCCAGCACACCCCAATACACACACACACACACACACACACACACATACACACACACACACTCGCACAATCACACAGACAATCACACAAACATATTCAAAAAAAAAAAATGCACCCAGCTTTGTTCTGAGGCGATGACTCAATGAGAGCCATGCTGCAATAGCTCCATAATTAGCCAGGCTTCCATGTCACAAATTAGTCCCAGAGAAGAGGTAGGAGGTGGGGGTGGGGGTTTTACCAGTCTGTTCCAACCCTCCTGCCATATCCCTGTTGATTGGCCAAAAGTTGTTTTCCTTGTTTCCTTGGATCCCTTCATTTTCTTCCCCTTTGTGCTTTCTTTTTTTTTTTTACTTCATTCTTTTTCCCCCCTTTTTTTTAATTCCTTCTTGAATCTCTTTAATGAAGCTGCCAACAGTGGAAACGAGCATGACCCAGTTCTTTCCCCCAACAGGTCGGAAGCAGCTTCTCGCACCTCTCTTGACAACCTGGGTCTCCCCTTCTCTCTCTCTCTCTTTCTCTCTCTCCCTCTTTCTCTCTCTCTCTTTTCCTATCCTTTATTTTGGCACCTAATAACTCTATGGCGGAGCATAATCAGGGGGAGATAATATTCACAATAATGCTGAAGCCCCCTCCTTGATATGCAGCGCACACTGTCTGCCCGTAGTTGAAACAGAATACTTGATTAAAACCCCGGCAATTCCGTCAGTAATTTCGACTTTAATTTTCGGCATGCTTTGAAGAGCAAAAGGTGATGATTTCCCGAGAGGTGTATCAGGAAGGCATTATGTTATTGAATGAGGCTGCGGCCTGTCAGCCTGATTGTTGCTGGCAAGATGCTTTGTCTTCCTCTCTCTCTCTCTCTCTCTCGCTCTTCTTCTCTCTCGCTCTATCCCCTCAGGTGCATTTGCGTCATAGAGAACAAGTCATATTGGGGCCTGAGGTCTTGACACCTCAGATAGGTGAATGTTATTGACAATAACAAACGTTTGCACACAAGCACACACATAGGCACAAGCACGCAAGCAAGCCCACATGCACACACACACACACACACACACACACACACACACACACACTGCACAGACATACAAATCACCAACAGCCATTCCTCTTGTCATTGAACCATTATTTTCTCGCAATTCAATTTTTCACCTTTTCTCCTCCTGCCATTTCCATTATCTGCCATTGATAGCTTTTGTTATTGTTTTGCTTGGGGGGTGGAGGAGAGTGGAGGCGCAAGGCAGGGCGCTGGAGGTGAGCGGGGAGGAGCCCACACGGGGCCCCCCTGCGCCTAATCCCTCTCAGGCTCGTTAAAGGGGCGGAGAGGCGGCCGCCGCGGCCACCCGCATCCATGCAGCTGCATGCAGCATCTCAATGACTGTCATCCTCCACTGCGGCAGGAGTCAAACACCAAGGGCGTGTAATTGAATCCTTCCTGTTTTTTTTTCTTTTTTTTTCTTCTTTTTTTTGACAGACATGCCAGTGGACTTTAATTCTAGACCGTGCCAGCACTTAGTGTTCAGATAACAGCAATTGCATCAACTAGATTTCTCCTCTCCCACCTTCTCCCCATTCCCTTGCATTTCCTCAGCACAATATTCTCCATTTTGAGTTTACTGCCACTGTTGATCAAGATGCAGTTGAATATGTTGTGAAGAAGAAGTTGAATATGTATGTACAGGAGACTCAAGGATAGAGAAGTGACCTTCAGGTAAAACGTGAGAAAAAAAACAAAAACTGCCAACTAAAATCATAAATTATACAGCCACCAGGGGTCACTGTTTGATTTTTTTTTTCTTTTTTCTTTTTTTTTTTTGAAACTGTAATGTCTCGCCAGCTGGGGATTTGCTGTTTGCTGAAGCCAACCCTGACAACCACCAACAGGCTGCTTCTGAGGACACAGACAGCCCCTGAGTCCCAGTCCCTTCCCAGCCACCCCGGGGAGCCCCTCTGCGGTCAGAGTGCCCCAGCACCCTGACCTTCAGTGGCTGGTAAACGTCAGAATAATATGGGAGCAAAGGCTCTAGGCCCAGCCGGAGCAGCGGTGGATAGGGGCTGCCCTTGAGGCAGACTGCTGGGAGGATAGTGGTGCGGGGGGAGGGGTCTGGGGATGAGGAGGAGAGAGAAGAGATAGATGAGAGAAAGAGTAAAGAAAGAGACAGAGAGACAGAGAGAGAGAGCGGGGGCCCCAGAGTCGTCCATGAAAGTCAATGCTCATCCCAGACAAAATAAGAGCAATCACAGAGTGGAACGGTGAAAAATCATTCCTCTGTGCTCCCTGCAGTGCCCCCCCCCCCCCTTCCTCTCTCTCTCTCTCTCTCTCTCTCTCTCACACACACACACACACACACACACACACAGACACACACATACACACACACTTACTTCCTCACACTTGCACAAATAATCACAAACAGACTCAGGTGTGCATGTTCACACACCCACACACACACACACACACACACACACACACACACACGCAGACACAATACATTGGTACACATACACACACTTTCATGTATGCACAATTTCCATCTACCTCTCTGTCCATCTGTTCCTGGTTCTGACACACAGTTACACACACACACACACACACAAACACACATACACACAGCGACACTCACACAGGCGTGATGAGAAAGAGACACATCATATTGTATCCACACATTGAATTACAATTCCATTCTGTGTGAAACGCAGGCCTGATCTTCTTCTCCAGCCACTCTATGACTCAAATGCTATTGCAGCACAAACACACACACACACACACACACACACACACACACACACACACACACACACACACACACACACACACACACAGGATTCCCATCTGGGCCCTCCTCATCCTTCTGCTTTACCTTTCTCAGTTTGATGATGGCCTCCTGTGTCTCGGAGTCCTTGGTGATCTCGAGCACGCCAATGCCGTCGCCCTCCAGGAAGCGGTACTCCACCAGGCCGTTCTCACCCATGTCAGGGTCCTTGGCTTTCAGCCGGCCCACCTCCTCCCCTGGGACCTTATCCTCTGACACAGCCATGGTGTACACACCTTTGTGGGGAAGGGAGGAGAAGAGAGAGAGGAGGATGTAAGAGGAAAAGAGGGAAAAGAAAAAGGGGGTGGGTGATTGAGTTGGCGGTTAAGTCTTTTTAGTGAGAAATCCCTAAAGAGTTTCCTCTTAATATAAAAACAATCCCAGCGGGCACCAAAGTATCAGGGTTAGAACGAGGCTTACACACAGGATGTGAGCTGTCCCTTTGGAGCCTAGTGTATGAGGATAGAGTCTGAGGTCATGGGACTCTGGGTGGTGTTTACAGTAAGCCAGCAGGAATGGAGGGATGGATGTGCAAAGTGGACTAGACTCTGCCTGCAGGTATGGTTCAGCCGACTATGACTTTTACACGTCCATGGGTTTTGTGCTGGCATACTAATCTGGATGTGTCTGTCTGTGTGTATATATGCATACAACATGTGACGTGCTGGACAGTTACTATGTTTCAACAGAGTGTGTGTTTGTGTCTGTGTGTGTCTGTGTGTGTGTGTGTCGGCCTGTCTTTTCTGCATGTGTAATTTATTTTGGCCGTGGTGTTTGTGGTGCAGTAAGCTAGCAGACACCTGCCCATGACCAAGGCAGAACAGAGGGACCATATGGCTCTCCGCCCTACTCATACTCAGCCAACGGCTTCAGCTGCATTTAAAAATAACTCCCACACAGGCGGAAGCCATTCGAACGGGTGGGAGAGGGAATGAGAGAGAGGGGAGAGAGAGAGAGACAGAGAGAGAACGAGAGAGGCATACAGTAGAATGTACATAAGAGGTTGTTGAGACGGGGAGAGGAGAAGAGCGAGGGAGGTGAAAAAACAAGAAAAGAAAAAAGAAACTAACGAGCCAGGAGTCTACTCGAGCGCAGCTGAGCCAAGAGTGCCTGTGAGAGAAATGGGCCAGAGTGAGAGCGCAGAGAGAGATAGAAAAGGAGGAAAATATATATACCAAAAAAATGTGTAGTTCTGGTCCTCATTCATTTTGGTTTTTCAAAGGGTAATCACTGGTCTGCTCTCAAATGAAAGGCTGTGATTTTGGGAGAGCAGCAGTCGCTGAATTAGAGGGCACTTTTGCGGAAGGAGAAAGCTAACCCGCGTGGGCTCCACCAAAAGAAGAAAAAACAACAAAAAAATCTTAAAAAATATGAATGTTGCATTTAGCCGGTGGCCAAGCAAAAGTCAGTCCACCTTAACAGTATAGACAGAGCTTCCTGCTGTTCATCAGACAAGAGGGCTGGGGGCGGATGGAAATTCACCCCCCCCCCACCCAATGCGGTTATTATTTCAGGTGGTTGGGATCATCCCGGTAGCCCTGTCCAGGCGTCAGTGGGCCGGTAGGGAGCTCTGGTGTTTGGGCTGAGCGCTGCGGGGGAAGGCTGCTGGGAGTGGAGCATATTTTAGAGAGCAGTGCTCACTTTATGAATGCCAGTGCTGCTGGAGCTGGATTGGGTTGGGTCTTTCTGCTGAATAATACCAAAAAAGTGGGTAGAGGAACAGAGGGGGAGGGGGGACTACTGCTGAGGAGCCTTGGGGGTGCTGTGCACTTTCAGAACTGGAGGAGGAGGAAGAGGAGGAGAGGAAGGAGGCAAGTGGAATAGAGGACAAGTGAAGGGACTCAAGGCTAAATATATGAGGCTGATCGCTCTGACAAAAGACGGATAAAAATCTCTGTGCTTAGCGTGCATTTCAGGAGCCACGAGGACGCCGAACAAGCGCCATCCTACCCCCTTCCTCCGCCACGCTTCGCCGCTCGCCCACATTCTAGAATCCTCTAGAAACAATGGCACACTAAAAGCACCAGAAAGGGCAAAAAAAGCCTCACTCTATCCACTATTTTCCCCCTTTTTTTTTTTCCTTTTTGCGAATGAAATCTTTGGCATCGCCCCGCAGCATCTCCGTGTCCGAGGCCTGGCGTGTAAACGCGTGTTAATAGCGCTGGAATAACAGTGTGGCATTTTGAGGACGGCGCCCTGTAAACAAGCTTCATCAGGATTAGCGGGGCTTTTGACATGGCCCTGGAGAAAAGTAGCTGAGAAAAAGGGCGGAGGAGGAGGAGGAGGAGAGGAGGAAGGGAGGACAGAGGAGTGGCCAGCCAGTGTGTGTCCATGGGCGATGGCATGGGCAAGGAGGAGAGGAGGAGGCAAGGCGCTAGACAGGCTAAAAGCGAAGCTGTCTGCCGAGATGCCAACGCACGGCCCTCAGCTTGATGCATGTGCGAGGAGAACACTGGAGACACTATCTGAGGTCACCGTTAACAAAGCAAACAAGAGCAGACAGGGTGTGAGCAAGAAATGGAGAAGTCTGCAAAGACACAGAGTTAAGGGACTGACCAGCAGAATGTGTGTGTGTGTGTGTGAGAGACAGAGAGAGAGAGAGAGAGAGAGAGAGAGAGAGAGAGAGAGAGAGAGAGAATAAGAAAAATAGACTGAGATAGAGAGATAGAGAGAGAGAAACTGAGAGAGATAGAGTCATCCAGATAAGGAGAAGAGGGGGGAGATGAGAAGAAAGAGCCGGGGAAAGAGCGAGCTTTTGCTGCACTTACTCTGGGGGAATTTAGGAGGGTTGTCGTTGACGTCGGTCAGCGTAATTTTCACCTCGGTGGTGCCGGACAGGCCGCCCATGTGACCTCCCATGTCCTTGGCCTGGATGACCACATCATACTCCTGTCTAGCCTCCCTGTCCATGTTGGGCAGCGCTGTGCGGATTACGCCTGGAGGGGGTAGATGGAGAGGGAAAGAGAGGGAGAGAAAATAACATTAACAGAGAAAATACACACACACACACACACACACACACATACAGTCAGACAAACATAGCCATGCACCCGCACACACACACATACACACACACACACATTGACATACACACACTACCAAACACACATACAGTCATCCACACTCACGCGCACATGTTCAACACATTTTAAATCATCACGGACCTGACCATGACCCTAACGGGCGTGTGCACAAGCCCAGGCCCTGTGCAAAGGGCCATTAGCACCACATGGCCCACTGTTGTGACAGGTGCCATTTCAATCAGGCGCCTGCTCCATCGACAGCAGCTCTGCCGCCGAGAGCATCACAGCAGCCTCCACTTCAAGGAAAATGGCTGCAGCATATTTGTCTCCATCCTACTTGCATTCATGTTGTTGTTTTTAGACCCATTCTCTCTCTCTCTCTCTCTCTCTCTCTCTCTTTCTCTCTCTCTCTTTCTTTCCCTCTCTTTTACTCTGTTTCTCAATTCTCTTTGTGTGTTTAAAATGAAAATGAGTGAGTGTGTGTGTGTGTGTATGTTTTTATTTATTTATTTCACTTTCTGCAGTAAGGGAGCTAACTGGCTCTCTCTGCATCATGGGAGAATTTGTTGAAGCTGCTTGTTTGGCGGTGATATTTAGCCTAGCTTTGTGCATGAAATGCAGATAAGCCTGAAACGAATTAGAAACGAGGGTTGGACGTGAGCCAGAGAAATACCCAGCTCTAGGTTATTAGCTAGCTTTAGCCTTGCTGCTCTCTCACACACTCTAATAAATGAGTGCACACACATGCGCGCGCATACACACACACACACGCATACATGAGCATGCATACATGGGCAATGAACTCAATTGTTTTCAACACATACACGATGTATGTCTTTTCCTCTTTCACACACATAAACCCACACAGATGTGCACACAGCATCTAACACGCTTGCTATCTTTCTCTCACATGCGTACACACACACACAGACACACACACACACACACACACACACACACACACACACACACACACACTCTCCTCCACAGTCAGCCAACAGAAGTTTTCCAGGGAGGTTTTCCCCTCTCCATCCAGGATATTGCTCCAGCTAATCTGGCAGCTGTGTGTTTGTTTGGCAGAGTGGAGGCTCTCTTGCTCTCTCCTCCACTAAACCCCACTCACAAGTCAAATGACCGCCCCTTATCAACCACTCTCAACTACCCCCACCTCCCCAACACACACACACACACACACACACACACACACACACACACACAGAGATACACCCCAACACGTACTGCCTGCCTAGTTCTAGGCAGTAATCATATCCGACACAAGAGACATAAGGCAACATGCCGGACAAATGTATTACTGACAGACAGAGTATTGCACAGTGTTTCATGGGGAGGATGAAGCACTCCCCCCCCCCCCCCCACACACAGGCACACACACACATGCACAATCAGAGAACAAGTGCACTGTGCGTTGGGAGAAGTGCAGGATTGAGCGTGTGTGTGTGTGTGTGTATGTGTGTGCGGAAGTGTGTGTGTGTGTGCGCGCGTGTGTGTGTTTGAGTGTCCAAGCTGATGTGAAGTGAGGTGTCTACCTGTCTGCGGCTCCACTGAGAAATAAGGCTGGCCCTGCAGGATGCTGTACACCAGCCGAGCGCTGTTCCCATAGGTGGGGTCGTCCGCGTCTGATGCTGTCACCGTTATTACAGATGTGCCTGGGGGAGAGGAGGATGAAGGGAAGGATGGAGGTAGAGAGAAAGTGAAGGAGAAAGAGAGGAAAAACAAGATGAGGCAAGTGTCAGAAGAGAAGTGGAGTTACTTGTTGTGTAACTAGAGGCTGTGCGGTGCCTGTTTAATCAAAGACAGCATATTCCACTGTAATTACTGACATACACCTTCTCTCCCGCTACACAGGGAAGATGCTAATGGCATGAATTGTGCCATTAACAGCGTGTCTCCACTATTCTTCTTTTTTAATGAGCATTTGCAATTGCCATTACGAAAATGCATGGTGCTGAATGTATGAATTAATAAATGAATGCAATCATCACCATTTAAACTAATGAATGTGATTGCGTTTGGCTTGAAATGGTGCATTACATAGAGGGCCGGGATGCTGTATGTGTGTGTGTGTGTGTGTCTGTGCGTGCGTGCGTGCGTGCGTGTATGTGTGTATGTGCGTGCGTGCGTGTATGTGTGCGTGTCTGTGTGTGTGTGTGTTAGACATGAAGATGTATATTTGGGTTTAGATGAAATCAATATGTACAGTGGCTAAGTCCTCTGCGGCACACATAAGGTTGTCAGTGGATGGTGACAGATCGTTACTCAGTGACAGGCCTGCATTATGGATGATGTATAACATTGAGGAAGGAGAGAGAAAACTAAATACACAAACTCTCTCTCTCTCCCCTTCTTTTTCTCTCTCTCATACACATACACAAACACACACACATAGTCACATTCTGATCTACACAGAGACCGACACATTTGTATGCACAAAAGACCGCTTACAGTTACTCACAGACGCACCTATTCCAAAACAAACATCGAAAACAGACAGACATCAAACATGCTCACAAAGCACACATACAATTCTCTCCTTTCCTCTCTCCCTGTCTCTCTCTCTCTCTCTCTCTCTCTCTCTCACACACACACACACACACACACACACACACACACACACACACACACCCCTCAACATGGTCACGTAAATGAACACAAACAAACCAGCCATCATTCTGCACAACAACATCAGCACTGCTCACAACTCCCTTCCTCCGTCTCCCATTTCACAGGCCTGAATAATGCATGCCGATGTGAGGCTTTTCCTGCCGCTCTCTTGCCTCGCAGTGGAGGGTTGGCGAGGAAAAAGAAAACACCCCTGGGAGACAGTCAGATATCAACACCCACCCCTCCATCCCACCCACCCCACCCACCCCCTGTCAGATAGTGTCCACATGGCAGCACTCACCAACATTGGACATCTCGGGCACCCGGGCGTAGTAGGGCCCGTGCAAGAACTCAGGCGGGTTGTCGTTGATGTCCTGCACCTTGACGATGAACTCGGACGGCGGCTCCAGGGGCTTGTTGGTGTCGCGGGCCACGGCCTGCGCTGTCAACGTGTACTGCGCCTGCTCCTCGCGGTCCAGCGTCTTGGTGGCGTGGATGTTGCCCGTCTTGTCGTCGATGACGAAGATAGTGCCCGCGCCCTCCCCTGAGAGAATGTACTTGATGTTCCCGTCACCAGAGTCGACATCAGAGTGGAGCTGATGAAGTGAAGAAAGAGCGAGAAAGAGAGAGTAAGAGAGAGAGAATTAAGTCCAATGAGGATTACAAGGGAACAATAAAGACTCTCTACAATAATATTTCCTATTACTGTAAAAAAAGAGACTTAACAATAATATGTCATTAAAAATCTGCAAATCATATGCGACTCTAAACCACTGCAATGTAAGAAAGAATGCATGGAAGACAGAGGGAGAGAGAGAGAGAGAGAGAGAGAGAGAGAGAGAGAGAGAGAGAGAGAGAGCATAGAGAGGAAGATAACAGACAAAATTGTATCTGACTAGTAACAAAGGTACAGTGTCCCAGATCTATGTCAGTGATTTTACAGGAGACTTCTGGGGTATGTAGTTCCATTTTGGTGGGCCTCATGGTGGTTGGTGGAAAACACTGATATGCTTTGCCATGTCAGATACCTTTTAGGAACACTTCCTGTTCTACATTCCAAGACACATGCCCATGCCCTACAGTACTCTACCCACTTGCTTGTAAAGAATATAGCACTTTACATGAAGTCTGCGGGAAATCTATGTCAAATCTATTGCACCTATTTTTATCTACCTGGAGGCTGAAACATTTCTTCCCTACTTCTCCAGACCATTATTAATAGACTAATAATAGTGTTAGTCTATTTCCACTTCATTTGCCAGCAATGCTGTTGTATTGATTGATGCTTCCAATAGGCGCTAAACCCCTTTAATATTTCCCTTACACTGTGTAGGGGAACATTGTTGGAGTCCAGGTGGGCTTTTTTCGAAGGCGTATGCAAGGCCACATTTGTTATCATCAATTCAGGCAATAAATCCTGGCCCATTTCCCTTGTGTTCCTCTCACAAGGGAGCGCAGCAATATTAAAAAGGAAATCTAATTTATAACCTTTAATCAAGTGGGCCACTGATTGCCGACGTAGAAGCAATGGAGGATATAGCAAGGACTTTGCATTTAATGGAAAGCCGAGCAACTTTCACATTGTGGTCACCTTTTGGAGAACTCTTGGTAGGAGACATGCTGTAGGGTAGGGGTGTCAAACTCATTTTCACCAAGGGCCACATCAGCGTAATGGTTGCCCTCAAAGGGCCACATGTAACTGTAAGACTACATTTATACTAAGAGTATTCAGCCAAAGCAAGAAGTAACAGCTTTCTCATATGTGTAAATGCAACTAAGAGTATAAATGTAACCAAATGTAACTACTCCTAAATGTTAAATAACTCTGAATTTATTACTTATTCAAATCACAATGCATACGCATTTGCATAGATGTAAACAAAGGTTGCTAGTAGCTCTGTTAATATGACATAAAAAATTACTTTGTCAGGTTAAGAAACCCACATTACTCCATCAATCAATGATCAAACCATCTAAGTGAATAATAATAGAAAAACATAACTTTGTTCAAATCCTTTTTGTCACAGCTAAGAGGGGCAGAATAACAGAATAAGTACAACCAACAATTGTGAGCTGTTAAGAACATATGTGACAGATGTAGCATTTTACAAAAACAAATGGCTGCATGCAGCCTTGCAGATTTGTCTGCATAAACATATAAACCTGTAAACACTAAATGCATTACTCCACATATAAAGTTATATTTGTAAATAACAAAATCAGGGTTGTCTCAATTCAAAACTATATTGTCTCAAGTTTTTAGGTGAAGTTCATGAGAAGATGCCTGTCCCGGAACACACAGCATGGAGGTTCTTATCAGTGATGCGTGATCTGTGTTTGTTTTTGTTTTTGTTTCGAGTCATCATTGAAATATTTGTTCGCACAGATAAGTGCTCCCAAACATAGACATAACACAGGCTGTTTGTCGTCGAAGCTGTGGCATTGAACCAGGGGGCATTTTACGGTAAAAGTCCTGGATCGCAACATCCTTGAACTTTGTTCTCAGGCTATGATAGCTTTGAGGCTCGATTAACTCGTGCAGTGCAGGCGTCGGTGGTGAAAGGATCGGCAAAGATTGCAAAGTCCGAGTGCTGCGCTTTAAAGTCAGAGAAGCGCCGATCAAACTTATTTATCAAAAATAGCATTGATGCAGATACACTGCAATCTAGTGGCGGGATGACGACAATTCGCGGGTAACATAATTGGCATGTATTGTGGGAAATGTAGTTTATAGTCAATGCACGCTTTTGCTTTATTTTTTTAGAGACAAGCGGAACTTTGCAGCTCTTGCGGGCCACATAAAATGACGTGGCGGGCCACATTTGGCCCGCGGGCCTTGAGTTTGACACCTGTGTTGTAGGGTAATAACAACATTAAGGAGGGCTGGAGAGAGAAAGGGAGTGGGGGTGAGGTGCGTGTGTGTGTGTGTGTGTGTAGTTGGGGGGGGTGGTAATATAGCAAAATGTCATTTGCTTATATAAGTAAACACATATTGGCTCCCACAAGGTCTAAATACACACACACACACACAAACATATACATAGACAAGCACACACACATTGGCACAGTATAACATTGTGAAAAAGACAGACAGTGACCCCTTCACAAGCTGAAAGATCCCCTGGCCTCCCACAGGTGCTCTGTTAGACTCACCCGTCCCACCAGCACCGGATCGGGGCCTGTGTACTCCTCGATGACGAAGAACTGGTTCCAAACCCAGCCACGCTTGGAGCGGTGCAGAACCTGGCCCTCTTTGCCACGCTCGCCGCGGTGTCTGTGCAGCCCCTGGTGGCGCCGGTGAGCTCGGTCCAGACCCAACGAGACGCCGCACAGCAGCGCTCCCAGCCACAGCAGCAGCACCTTGCGTCCCAGTCCTTCCCTCATCTTGCTTTTTGGTCTTTTCTTCTATTTCGCTTACTTTCTCTTCCTCTGTTTTTTTCTCTCTCTTTTCTCTTTCTCCCTCTCTCTAAGTCTCTTACCAGCCCACGCTGGCTGCTCCGGTCCAGCCCCGAGTCACCCCGCACTCCCGCTGGGACGGCCACACAGTGCCACCGGGAATGCTGGGAAACGGAACACGTTCCCAAACGTGCGGGAGAGGAAGAGGTGGAGGGGTAGAGGGATAGGAAGAGGATGAGGAGGAAGAGGAGGAGGAGGAGGAAAAGGGGGCAGGGATGGGGCTGGGAATTACGGAAAGCAAACACGGAAACCCTGGACCTCACCAGAACCGATTGCTTCCCACGTCACTCATCACAAAAGTGACTTTTTTTCTCTCTCTCTCTCTCTCTTTTTCTTTCTTTCTTTTTCTTAATCTTGTGTCCCTTCTTGTTCTGGTCTCCTTGCAACTCTGCAATCCTGAAAGAAAGGAAAAGA